>JAAIFI010000098.1:0-101126 GCA_011032875.1 Phlebia tremellosa | reverse complement strand
CTCTTGACAAGGGCCGCGCGTCAGAAACCAGACTACCTGGAGGGCGCTTCCATTTCCCGGGCGCGCGAAGCACCCTGAGAGTCTACTGCGAAGGCCTGACACTCAGCGATTCTAAGTTCTAACTCTGATGTTGGCCGGGGCACCGGTTTCCCGATGCATCCGAAATTGCTTGCGCCCCCGCAGCTCGCAGACGCAAATGCGCGTGCGACGACGCTCGGGCGCGAGACGACAGCGACGGTCACCTCCACGCGCGCCTGAGTCTCCTCCGGGGTAGAACCACCCGGGCTGCACCATTGCACCGTTACGATCTGACAAGAAATGCTAAACACAATCGCAATATTGACGCGGCGCGTCGTGTTTGCTTCTAGCTTTGTAATTTAAACGTGGGTGTAAGTTCAGGCAGAAAAGTAGATGCAGGATTGGGTTTGAGGAAGCCAGACAGCCAGCGAGGGCGAGATAGATGGACTGGTCACTGGATAGACTGGAGAGGCAGACCTTGACCGTGTCTGTGCCTACATCCGCCAATTGGCGAGATGATGAGCTGGCCCCTATACGTCAGTACCGACTTGGCAGCTCGGTAGCTTCAGAACACTTGACGACCGCTCCACGCAAACAGAGACGGGGCATATGCTCTTGGGTGGGTCGCGATCATGGCGACCGGGACGCACATGGATAGCGATTTGTTGGGTACGTCGTTCCAGCAGTGCGGATTGCATCAGGGTCAAAGTCCGCGGAAGGAAGGCGCAGGGGGATATCATGGGTGGAAAGATCGTCTGCTTCTGGAGAGGGCAACGATCCAAACGCGTACCCTGGCAGGGAACACGGGTACGTGTGATTTCGCCCAGCTGTTCGTCAAAGCGAGCCCTGTCTGCTCGTGCAGCAGCCAAGGCCTGCCGGGTGTGCCACTGACGAAACAAGCGCTGTTTCAAACAAGCACCGGCCTCGTGGCGTTATGCGTTTGTGCGGCGGAACGAGCGAACGAACAGACAAAGCGTGCGAGCTTGGTGAGATGGGATGAGATTGCATGTTGTTATCCTGCGTCGGTGTGCCAGTGATCGTGATGAACAGCATCATAATGATCATGATCAAACAATGTTCATGGGCGGCGATGGGTGTGCCGCGTGCCACTAGTGCGCTCAGGGTCGTCGAACCTTGTACGGCCGCAGGCGGCGTGCTCCGTCGTGGTGACCAGCGATCTGCACGCCATCTTCCCACAACAACGCTGCCAAAACACCCGCGTGCGCACGCCGCGAAGGGTTAATGAGCCCAGGGACGCCCAGGCGGCATGCCGTCACGGAACTAGGATAGACGTCGAGACACGTTGCGCCTGCGTGTGTGCGTGGTTACCGGTGCGTAGCGCTGCGTCCGCATCCGCCTCTCTGCGAGCCGCATCATCAGGGGAGCCAGATGTGCAGGGACTTGCTGCATTCGCGCGTTGCAGGATGGTGACGGAGCGAGCTGGCTGCACCACCGACGACGGCAGGAGCACGCCGAGACGGGCGACGACATCATTATCATTACTTGGTGCGGCTTCCTGCCTGGGTTTATTGTGACAGTCCTCGTCGCGCACGCCGGGAAGGACAAGGCGAGCCGTCCCCGCAGCGGGGGTCGATCGTGTCGTCGTACGAAGAGCCATCTGACCTGGACGCATCAATGCTGTGTCCGGTGTACTACAGGTAGGCTTCCCAGGGAGAAGCAACAGGCAGTGCCTGTAGTGTTTGTAGCGCATAATACAATACGTCAATCCAAGATGGAGAAAAGCGTAGCGGCGCTTGCACTCACTTGCCGGCGGACGGTGGACGTTGAGTGGGGAATTCCTGCATATGGGTAGGTCAGGCCTCTCGGGAAGGGAGGAAACTAATGATGATATCGATGGTAGGAGATGCGGGGCCAAGTAGGGATCGCGACACGAGATCTTTCAGGAGGCAGCCATCATGCATCATGGGCGAGATTTTTGTTGACACGGAGACTTGGTGCGTGATGCAACCTTGAGTAGGCTGATGAAGGGAAGGTAAGGTGTTGTTTGGGCATGTATCGAGCCATGTCCATCGAACAGATCCCTGAGGGAGAGGCTCCGGGTTGAGGATGGGTTTAGGCAGATTCGGGACATTGTATCTCGGCGTTACTGATATGATACACGACGGTGTCACTACTGCATCAGGCGTATGAAACACATTGACAAATGTGCGGAGCCAGGTGTTTGTATTTCAGAATAAGGATGGGAGTTTTCATGAAGAGGAGGGGGTGGGTTGTTGGAAGACGACACAGGTCGAAGGCAATGCAGCGAAGCAGGTTGGACAGGTTGTCGGAGGCGGTTGCTTCACGTGGCAGGTGAGCCGCGGGCGCTGGGGATTGACAGCGAATGGGAGCGCGCCGGCAAGTGCCGGTACCTAGGAGGAGGTAGATCAAGCGGTGCAAGCGCATTTCAAGAAAAGTGCGAGTACAAAGCGACGACGGCGAGCACATCGAAATATATCGCTGGATATCGCTGGATATCGCTGGATATTTTCGAATATCTCGAGAGTGTATCTCGCGAGTGTATCTCGTGAATGAGGGAAAAGATGGCTGATCTAGCCTCAGCGGAGCTTGAAGCGGGACTAGCGGGAGTATTGGGGATACGCGCCCGCGTTAGTCGTCTTTGCTTGTCTCCTGTTTGTTCTCGCCCAAGGCTTGATCTCTGTTTCGGTCTCGCAGCGGCGCATCGTCTCTCTTCCCCCTCATTAAGCCTCTGTCACAGCCTCTACTACAAGTCACCAAGCACCAGGTCACCTCGGTTATATCGCTAGACTCCCAACGCTACACGTAAAGTCGTCACAGCCTCATCCTGCCAAACAATCCCCATCAGTTCCTCCGCCCTAAAGGGTCATAAATCACAGCTTCTACGACCATGGATTCAGTCCTCGTCGCGTCGTCTCCCTACCTGAACGACTCTCACGAGTTTCACCCGTCTTCAGCCCCAGCCACGTCTAACCAGTTCGACCACCCCGACTCGCCGTACGAGAACTTCGCCTTTGACCAAGACTTCGCTCAAGACACTCACCAGTTTCCGCACACGCCGTCGTACAACGGCTCCTACCAGAACTCACCCTTTTCTGTAGTATCTGAACTTCCCCCGTACGACGCCGCGGAGGGCACTGATTACGGTCTCTACGAAAGCGCGTCTGCCGTCGAAGACTACGACCCGTCCGAGTACGACATACCCAACGGCTCTTCGCTGCTCACCTTCGACGAAGCCTTCATGCACAGTGCCGACGTTTCCGTGTCTATCACTCCCCCTGCATTCGATCACTCCTCTCCCACCGGTTTCGATCACTCTTCCCCAGGATCCAGTGCCGGCGGCGAAGACGGCCGTCGTAGCCGCGCATCCTCCACCTCGTCCTACATGCAGCATCCCAACTCCCCGCCGCTGGACTTTGCGCAGAACTTCGAGAGTTTACATTTCGAGTCGCCGGCATGGGCTGCGTCGCAACTCCCTGCCGATCGCTCGTCGCCGCCCGCGCAGGGGCCTCGGTCGCCGCCACAGCTCATGATTCCGGAGAGCCCAGCCATGTCCGTACATGACGAGCCACCTACAATCAATGCTCCCGAGGGCGACGGCGGGATGCCTTCTGGGCCCCAGCTGCACATTGTCCCAGCGACGCCGATTAGCGGTGGTGGCGGAGTAACGCAGAATGTGGCTTTCCTCCAACAAGGTCAGTATCTGTCTTGTTCAATGAACCATTGTCGAGGCTGTTCCCGTCATTTCCGGATCCTCCGTTCCTTCCTCGGTGCTGTGCAGCTCTGGGCAAGTTGCCAGGGCGGTGAGGAGGATCCCGATTTTAGGGTTCCGTATCACGCATCGCGGTGGGCGCCTTCTTATGATTTCCATGCTATTGTCGCTGCACAGCTTGGGAGGTCGGTGGAAAGACACTTGGCTGTGCTCACGGCCAGGTGTCTGCCACACACCCACCAGTATGCACTGCTCTAGCGTCAACGGAATACCTATGAAAAGTCGCCCATTGCGATGTCACTTCTCCGTCAAAGTTCTGGACGTCGCTTTCGTCGCAACGGCTGCGTCGCTTGAAACAGTTTCTCCGTTTTTCGTCTCTCTTCTTCACACCTTCTGACTCAGTTCACTTGCTCACAGGCGGTTCACAAGACGCCAACCCTTCTACTTGGGATCAGCCACAACAGCATCTCCCACCCGCAGTTGTCAATCAATCGCTGGCGCCTTCCTCCCAGTTCACCGATCAGTCTCAGAACTACTACACCGGATCAAACCCTTCGTCTCCGGGGATGGCCTTTGCCAACTCAAGTGTCAACGAGTCGGCCTCTAATGCAGAGCGGTCTCGACATCAACAGTACCTTGTTCCCCAGATTCCTGTCGCACGCAGCAGAAGCCTTTCCGACACATCTCTTCGCCCGCCCGTGTGGGACACAGCCCCCATGTCGGGATCATCGGGAAGTGCTCTCGTCGATACCGTTAATATGAACGACGTACTCCCGGGTCCAGGTTCCGCTTCCCCCTCTCCTTCTCCCGTACCTGGTCAACGCCACCCCTCGTCAGCAGGTCCTCATCAGACCAGCTTCGGCAACGCTCTTGCCCCTCGCCCGCAGTCGCAGTTCTCCTTCGGCTCCCCCAATAACATGTCGCAACAACAGCATATGTCCGGAGACTTCCTCACCCCCGACATCGGGGCCGCGCAGCTTCGCCGCGTAAAGTCAGAGAGCGTCCGCCAGTACACTCACCGTCAGTCCCGCTCCGAAGACTACCGCTACAGCGGCTCGCTCGCCGCCACGACGGCCGGCGGCCTGTACCCTCCCGCCGGACAGATGTCACAGCAGTTCATCCGCGACAGCGTCAACCGCCAACAGTTCCTCCACCCCACGCAGTCCGTCATCCCGTCCATCGCCGCGCGCGGACACCGACGGTCGTCGTCGACGTCGCGCGAGCGCCCCATCGGCAGCTGGAACAGCGCCTCGAGCAGCGCACGCGCGAGCCCGTACCCGAGCCCCAGCGCGAGCCCCCGCCCGGGCTACGGACCGTTGCCCGGCGTGGACTACGGCGGCATGGGCGGGATGGGGCGCCACGCGATGGGCGTGGACGTCATGGGCATGGGCCTGGCGAACGACGGGTCGTACGTGAACGTCGCGGGCCCGGGGCAGCCGGAGCACAAGATCCCGGTGTCGAAGGTGAACGTGACGACGCCGAGCACCGCGGACGCCAGCCAGAAGCGGCGGAAGCAGCCGGCGAACTTCCAGTGTCCCGTCCCCGGGTGCGGGAGCACGTTTACGAGACACTTCAATTTGAAGGGCCATCTGCGCTCGCATGCGGAGGAGAAGCCGTACCAATGCAAGTGGCCGGGGTGCGGCAAGGGCTTTGCGCGGCAGCATGACTGCAAGCGCCATGAGAACTTGCATCTGAATATCAGGCCGTATCCATGCGAGGGCTGCAAAAAGAACTTTGCGCGGATGGACGCGCTGAACCGTCATTGTGAGTGTTGTTTTGCTTTTGTTCTGGATCGTGGATCGTGTTTCAGATAGTGTGTGCGAGACGCTGACCATGTGCTCTTTTTGACAGTGCGCTCTGAAGGTGGCGCGGAATGCAGGAAGATTCAGAAGGAAATGAAGCCGACGGGAGATGAGGACGGCTTAGGGGCGCAAGGCCTCGTCACGAAGCTAGAGCCGGACGACAACTGGAGCAACGGCGGCGGCATAATGATGTAAATGGGATCCCCACCCCCGCTTATATCTCCTTCGCTGCAGCAGCACGCGCCGCGCGGCCGATGTCTGGCACAGTCGCCGCGCTCTTGCTCTCAGGTCCGTGTTCCCGCTCCCGCTAGGTCGCGGACGCTTCGTCTTGGAAGAGATTTCAGATACTGGTTATGTGTGTTATATCATATTCCCCCGGACCCTCGTGGCGTTTCTTGTGCTTATACTACATCGTATATGTCTCCGTGCTGCCCTCTCCGATCTCCCTCTATCTCTGTGTCTATCTCTCGTCGCTATTGCTGGACACGCCGGTCATCCTCCTCCATTTCATGTGACGTTTTGGTTTGCTTTATGTAGTTTGCGCTGCTACCCCGTGCACGCGGCGTCGTACTCCGCGGGGCACCCTCACACCACATACACCCTGCTTACGCTGTCGTCGTAATTCAATCCTCCCTGTGTAATTTGTCTTTGCATCTAAAGTGCCGCCCTCATCATTGTAGCCTAGATCGTGGTAGATACCGGATATTTTCCTGTCTCTTTATTTATCTTGATAATGCAATGGAAACAAGTTCACAATTCACCTCATATCCATCTCGATTTTCTTGTGGGTGCCAAGGATCTCTGTCTCCAGGGACTGCGCCCGCAGTGTTCTAGGTTCGGGAGGAACTTGGTAGTACTTGCCATGAAACGATTGCAACCGTCTTTTGAAGTACCTTGCACACGACGCTTTACGAAAGAAAAGATGTACATTAAGTTCGCAAGCTCACTGAGTGATTTTTTGACCTGACCTCCTTGAATCCAGCTCAAATTGAATGTTTGCCAGTCAATTGAATCCCGTCATGTAATTTCTCTTGATCGCGTTGATCAAGCGCGCATTTAGTCGCATTCTCAACATAACAGTCAACCACCATATGCTCGGACTCGAGACCTGAGCTTCATCCTTTCGATTGTCACAATACTCTCTTGGGGTGGGGAGGTATATCTCCCAATCAACTGACACTGATATCATAAAGCACAGAACATATGCGTGATCATACTACTCGCTCAGATAAGTCGTCGATTCAACAGGCTAGCAGTCGAACCTTGTACGTTGGGTATTGAATGCTGATGCTTTAGGGTTCGTAGACTCAGTGTTTGGTAGGTATAATAGACTTTGGCTAACTCATATGTTCCAGAACCTGTCAGACTAGCGACTAGCATCATCTTGCCTTGAACGTCTATCGCGAGATTGAATGTCAAGTATGAACGTGCACTGCCTTCGCACGGAGGGCTACACCGCACAGCATCCTAATATGTGATGGCGAGCATTTTGACATGCTTGACATTCCGAGCGTCTTGCACTGGCCTCGGGACGGACGTAGTACGCTGAGCGCTGAGGCACTGCTACCTCGAGGCAACGCTTTCTCGCTCTCCGTTCACCGATATATGCAGTACTTGGACTAGCGACAGCTTCAATGGCCGCCGTTTTCTCCTTCGGATCGTTTGGCGACATTGTCACCCTATGTCAGCTCGTGTTGGAGATCAAGCAAGCGCTTCAAGACGGACATGGATCGCACGCCGAGTACCAGATGCTTGTGCAAGAGCTGGACAATTTCGCTATAACTCTACTCCCCCTTCAGCGCATTCAGAGGCGCATCGAAGAGCACCCCGTCGATTCACGGGTGACTGGAGATGCTCTTCAGTATCATTCTTTGACCATCATCAAGAATTCGGTGTCCACCTGCGAATATCTATTGACACAGTTCAAGCACAAACTCCATCGATACAGTCCGCCAGAACCAGTCGGTACCGGTTTCCGGAAGAAGCTACGAGGTGCAATGAGACGAGTAGCATGGGCACTATCGTCCGCTAGGAAGGACGCCGTCGGATTCAGGTCCCAGTTGTCCCTGCAGGGACAACAAGTCACTCAAGCGCTACTACTTTTGCTTCATGACTAGTCAGTTCTCTATTGAGCTATTTATTCGAGTTTCTGCTTATTCATCGTTGTCAGTCGCTTTCAAGAGTTGGCCTCACAAATTCCACCGGCACCAATCCAACAATTTGTTACGCTGACAGACATGCTGGATGGAAAGCGTCCAATACCCATGGAACATTGTTCCACTAGAGAGGTGTGTAAAATACTTCAATAATGTAGTGCACTGATTTATTCCGTTCAGGAATTCCATACATATATGATGTTCATCTTCCGTCAACGCGCCGGTAGCAGTTTTGTACGCAGAAGAGACTATGAACTCGCCGAAGGAGAGACCTGGAGATCGATCCATGGACACTGGAGAAGTGTCATGAAACCAGGCGCCGCAATCTTCATGAGTGCCGTCGTCCGCCGTGCCGTGCCCAAAGGGACAAGCGAAGCTGAGTCTAACTGTTGCCCGCAGTGCAGAAAGCACAATGCAATCGACCACTGTGCCGAAGGCAGCTTCATCGATTGGTACGTGCGCTAGTCCCGTACAAGGTGCAGCGGCCTTTGTCTGACCTGTCAAAAGCTTTTATTGTCAGACACATTTCCAGTATCGTAATATCCATGGGGATAATCCGGCACCAATGGTTGATCCCATACCGATGCGCATCCAAGCCTCCGGCCCATCCGCGGACGCTTCTGACGAGCTAACTCTCAACAAGGATTGTGAAGAAGACGAAACTCGTTGGCTCCGCCGAATTTGCGTCTTACGATCGATCCGTCGTTCAAGAAGTCGCATATCAGTCGAGTCCATACCACAAATCAGAGAAACCGTTGCATCTTCTGTGTCTCTCTCTGCTCTCTCGCGTGACAAAATGCGGTCTCTCGCGTCTAACCGTATCAAAGACACTTCCATCTTGTATCGATGGGTTCAATTGAAAAATGTGCTCATTCACTCAACTTCCGCTCTACCCGTCAATACCAACGCTGCATCGACTCATGACTCTATCTATGGACCTGAAGGTGGGCTTGAAGATGGGGCAGACGATCAATTTTCGTTCCGATTGCCGGATCCACATTCCTTGCATGACGACTCCTCTGCCTCTGATAACGGTGAGCATCAGTGGCTCGATTCGCTCTTGGAAGGATTGGAGGACGACAGTGACGGCGAGGGTGTCGAGCTCGACCAGACCGGATCAACGTCACCCAGCGGGGTTCCGCAGATACGTCCCAGATAATAAACATGCGCATAGTGATTTCGCAACCGATCTATAAATTCATAACCAATCACATGATGGGATGTAACGGTGGAACAACATTATGTAGTGTGATCCCTCTGGATGATGTCATGTTTGTATCCTAGTCAAGATTAAAGAGACCCATCAATTGGCCACGGTGATACTCCGACATATCCTCCTAATTGCGCCCAAGCTTCTTCACGTCTACGTTGATATCCTTCTAATATATGCGTCTGACAGGGCGAACAGAAACCCACAATTCCCAACCAGCGCTCCCAAGAAGAGAAGAGGCGATGGTCTCCGAGGCCATCGCCACTGTATGCAAGTCGCAATACCTCATCTCGAAGTCTGGAGCATGGCATCAGGGAAGTGCAGTCCATGCTGCCTGGTTCATCAAAGAGAAAACCGAGCAGACGAAGGCTGTCTTCGTGCAGCCGATCCCTGAGAGTCAGACATAGCTCCAAGTCGCACGAAGACAGCTTGTGCTTCCTTCCATTCTCGTCCGAAATCCCGTGGAGTAGATCATGAACTGATAGCTGAGAGCATATATAAAACGCCGACGGTAAGAGGCATTTGAGGTCGAACTGTCGCGCGAGGTTGACGACAGCTATGGCGTCTTCCATCTTGAGAAGTATCGGCCGGACTATGTGAGACGTCGTTGGTTCTTTATGGGTGGTGATTCCTTCGGGTACAACGCCGGAGTGAAATTCAGCGAGCGTTGTCGGGAAACATATTCGCAGCCTTCGCAGAGCCTCGCCGTGGAGGCGCTTCAGATCAAACTTCATCCCGAGAGTCAAAGTGGCCGCGACAATGGAGAATGGTAGCGGTATGTTAGGATTGTAGAAGCTGAGTGGCGTGCAAAACATTAAGACACATCCGAACGACATAGGTTGAGCCTTACATTTCGCCGCCATCATAGAGCACCGACAGGACATGCCCTAGATCGAGCGGGTCATCTGTCATATATACGACTGGACAGCCGTCAAATTGTTCGCTTGAATCAGCAGACTGTGGAAACGAAAACATGTCCCCAAAGACTACCGAATGTCGAGAAAGAATGCCCTTATGGAGTCGAAAACCAGTTCCGCCGGCAACGAGTATAATATTGCCATCGTCGAACCAATAGTCCTCTGATTGTTTGAAATGTTCATTACACATGGTGGCTTCCTGCACATGTGCTGGTATAGAGCAATAAGATTCAAGAGTATCGGGGAGATACAACAAACGTACCTGGGTATCAGACTCGTTTCAATCCACCACATTCGGAGTAAACATGATCATGCGCAGAAGCGTTGTATGACAAGCGGTTAATAACGTTCGATTTCAATCCTATAGCACGAAGAAGACCCCAGGCACCGCTGGGCGCGCACTGTTGATGTACTGCATCGATACTATCATGGTCCATACTGGACTAGTGACCGACTGTGAGTTCTCATGCTTGTTGAGTAGCATGTAACGAGGGGCCAGACACATGTCACAATCGTTGTGTACCAAAAACAAGCTGGTTGGTACATTTGTAGCGGACAGCAGAGACATACATAAGCAACAGTTATAGTGGTTGATTACAACTGATGAGGATACTAGACGTTCGTGAAGAATACAAGGACACTCTGTCCATATATTATAACGCAAAGAGTAGAGATCTCGTGGCGTTCACATTTACTACTGAATGAGAGACGTCAATGTCAAGGCGCTACTGTTATGGGACTCATGCGTACGGCTAGTGATTTCATCCTGTACAAGGCCACGGCTCAACGCCGAATATCCTGCCTAAGTCGTTCCAAGCAGCCAGCCTCTGCTCGTTGAAGCGGGCCCTTAAGCTCGACTCGCACGAAGGACAAAGCAACAAATTATTCGTAGCGGCTATTTCGAGCCAAACGTCGAACTTTTTGAATGGTTGATGGTCGGCAAGCAGGCCCGCTATGCCACCGAACGAGGCCAGCCTGTGCAACTTGGGAAGACATAGGCGGCGATTTGGGCACAGAGGGTCCGTGGTAGGTTCGAGAAGTGTGTTGGTGATAGTCGTATTGGCCGCTAACAAAGCGTCTTTACCCTTCATGAACATCTCTAGATCTTGTAGCGATAGCGTGACACGTTCACGGCCATACACGACACCTGAAATCAAGACAGATATATCCACGCTGGTGCAGAGGACAAAGGCAGCAGGTAGGATAAAGTTGAGGTTGTGGTCTCGAGCGAGGTCGATTGCGGCGATTGCGTCCCGCGCCTCTATTTTCATCAACCTATTCTCCTCGTGCAAAGAGTACCACTGGTCATATTTTTGCAAGGTAGACGGAAAGCCATGTTTTAGACATCTTATGGCTTGGTCAGCGATGTATTGTACGTTGTATTTTGTAGCCAGCTTCAGCATGGCTCGGACAAGGGTGAAGGGAATTCTACACTGCGCCGTGAGATAGGGACTACAGAATGCATCAGCTATGGGTGGAGACATACGGCTGTAGAGGAAGACTGACTGACTGCCACCTCCGTACAAAATCAAAAGGAAGTGAGCCATGTGGTTGGCGTCGTCCTGTAAATGGACGAGTGGGCAACCACAATAATTTTCAGCGTCGTCGTCGGGAGGTTGTGGCAGAGTAAACATGTCGGCAAAAACACTGGAGTGAAATCCGAGCACTCCGCGGTGGACTTTGAAAGCGGTGTTGTCCGACACAAGGACTATATTGCCATCCTCGAACCAGAGTTTTTCATGGTGAGCGAACGTCTTGGGCGCGATGAGCGAGGGGGCAGTTTTCGCAGTTTCTGAAGTACGTCGTCGTTTACTGCTACGCACTTCATCTACTGTCTCGTCGGTTTCATTCATCTGCATGAGACTTTGGGAAAAACGACTAGCTTTTCACAGCGTGAGTGTGACGACGATGTACTTGAAGAACCGCGATGCGTCACACAGTCACATCGGAACGTTATATATCACGTGCTTGAAAGTGCTCAAAATTTGAGTGTTTTCTGGGACCTCTTCGCCGAGTCGTGTTGCTGCAGTAGTAGAGAAGACGGCTGGCATAGGTAGGTGTACTAAATGCTCTCGGAATATAAGAAATCATAAGGACAGTTGAGGGCAGAAAGCAAGCGCCGCGATATCGCGACTACTTGTTGATTTTGATAATTAAGATCCAGGGGAAGATATAGTCAAGAATAGCAGACATCGCCCTCCACCTCGTCACTTGTGGTGCCTCTACAGCATATTTCTCCACGCGAGTCTCTCTGAAGAGCGGCGTACGGCCGGTTTCTAGAGGACAGTTACTATCCTCGGGGTCTCGGCCCGGAGTGTGCAGCACCGTCTGTAAATTCCAGGTAAGATTTCCATGCATCAAGTACAGCGTGTTGAGATCATTGACATACCGTGATACCGTAGGTATATTTCGAATACGTGCATGTAGTGTATTTACTTGCTGGATTTCGCTTGTGTAATGCCTGCTCCGCCGAAGCCATACGATGAGCACAAGGCAGCGTATGCGGCTTCGTAATCTTTATTGGCGGGAGCAGCTGTGGATGCAGACGGTGCAGCAAAGAAAGCGACAGCTTTTTCACGGTGCGGTTTCGACGACTTCTGTGAGGGAGGCAGCAGTGGCTGCGTCGGTGCGCTGCCGCTAAACCCATAAGCACTCTGCAATGTGGCGAACGTCGACGCGTAATCCTTCTGCGACTTTACAGCCGGCTTCGACTGAAGGGGTGTACTGGACGACGACGTCGTGGTGGTGGTGACTGAGCTAAGGGTGCTCGTCGAATTTGAGGATGTAGATCTGCCGAACATGGCTGAGGATGACTGCATGATAAAAAGCACAGACGTTGTCGGTTGCTGTAGATGACTCGAATGGTATGTCGATGCGGGTTGAGTGAACTGCACGTTTGGCTCGTCATCTGAGGAAGTCTTATACTGTCAGTACTAGCACCGATGTCGGAGGTCAAGACATGTGGACTTGTTCTTGTCGTTGCAGACCGCAGCCTCGATTCATGCCTAGCAATCGTCTTAGGACAAGAGTCTTCACTGGCGCAACAACTGCGTACCGACTAGATGCTGCGGCACCGGTCGGAAGCGCAGCATGCTGGGTGGACTTAGAGGATATGCTGCATGACGTTGGCCAAGGTGGCGTACCTGTAACGATCGCGCAGTAACATCTGTGCCTGGACATCATCGGTCCTGATGTGGCCGGTACTAGATACTTGTGACTCGAGTCAGAGTCTTGGTACCGGTCGAGTGCTGCGGGAGATCATGTTCTGCAAGGCGCCGATAGTAGCGCGTACCGTTCTGTCTGAGTCAGATCCTGCGGCGTAACATACGCACAAACGGCGACTGGCGGCGACTGTGTCGTTGTAGTGATCTGTCAATTCTATCGACTCGCAACTCGACTCATACATGGGGCAATGGTATGCTGTAGGGGTATTGAAAATGAGCGTAAGAACACCACTATTCAGCCGTCGTTATTAGTTTTGCCCAAGCTTGCTTCAATCTCTCCGCAGATCTTAAGGAAGGCATTGCCGATATACTCGAAGTCGCCGATCTACGAAAACGAGTGTTAGAGCATGTTGATCGACGGTTCGAAGACATGCAATCAGTACCTCGTTCCAGATTTGCGCGCTGCAGCGCGTCCAAAACCGTCCATTGTGCGAGAAATGGGTGGCGTATGCATTGAAGTCCTTGAGCAAACGGTCTCGGAGAGTATCTTGAACATAGTTGATCTTATCCGCGGGTATATCGTGCAGCGGGAGTTCCACATTGACCTATTGAAGGAGGTGAGTTGAGGGAATGGAAACGAGGAATTGGACAGAGTTATATGTACCATATTCAAGGTCTCTTCTCCGCTTTCTGACTGATCCATGAGACTCGTGCCCAAGATTTCGGCGAGTCGCTTGCCACCACGGATTGCGAGGTCGTGGCAGTACTCATTTATCTTCTCTTCGCCACCTAACCACTGCCGAAAGTCCAGCGCTATCGTGCATAAAACGGTCAGTTTGGATCATATTCAATGCGCACAGATACTTACCAGCGTTGACGCTGAGATAAGGAACAACGTCGAGGGTTCCCGTCCCTGTAAGCATCTAATTCAGCTATACGATCGCGGAAAACATGAGGAGGAATTCATCCGTACACTCAAACTGTAGAGCCCATTCCCGCGTATCCTTGCCCGTATCCATCCAATCAGTTTCAGGATCTTGGCCGGGAGATATATACAAATGTGATGTAGGGAATGCTGACCGAATCAAGTGCTGATTTCTACCGTGGAGCTGTATAAGACAGTGTGGCAGTATAGACACAAGAAAACGTACCGTCTAGGTACATACAGAACTGTACAGGCTCGTTTGGCAAATAGCCACTTGTGACAGTTCTATGAAACATCCACGTCAGCATCATCTAATACAGAATATTGAGCCATCTTCGTACCGAGTACCAGAAATCGGGCCCTATCTCTGTTAGATTGAGGTCAAGCTCCTGACCTATACTGTGCGCGGCGTCAATAACACTGATAACGCCCTCTTCTCTGCATATTTGCACCATCGCCTTCCACGGCATATAGATGCCCGGATTACTGATGACGCTGTCTATGACGCAAACGATCTTGGGACTAGGATTACTATCTGTAGGCTGTAGGCGGGGCAAAGATTGCAGATGTTCACGAAACGCCTTCAGAATTTCTGTATGCGTCCGAGGAAATGTAAGAGGGAATATTGACAGAGTCGTGTGCGGCTTTATATCGTGGATATACTGCAAAGCCTTCGAAACGTTCATAAATGTGGTCGTTGCTTGAATGAACGACTCAGTGTACTGATTGTATGTTAAGCAAAAAATTAGCCTACCCGGCACGATGATGTCACCATCTCTCCATGCAAGATTGTGGAGGACAGTCGCGGCAGCGGAGCTAGCGTTCCGTACGAGCACACACTCGTCTGTCTGCGCGCCGATGAATTTCGCGAGACGCTCTCGCACGGAGAGCAGTAGATGGTGATATTCGAGACGGACGAACTTGTCCGGATTAGCCTCAATGTGGTCAGCGAGCACCGTACAAGCTCGGTGAACGGGTGTTGGTAGCGCGCCGAAAGCACCTAATATATCGTTGATTATTCATTGCGGCGTGAAACAAAACGGTTGACTGACCATGATTCAAGTTAATGTATCCAGGGTCGAATGAGAAGAACTGTTGCATAGCATGTCCGAAAGGTGGAGGTACTCCGTCAATATAGTCCCACAGATCGATCTTGAAGAAGGGTTTCTCGACACCGGCCATGGTGTTTGTTCTAGAGTACAGAGGTATGGTCAAGTAAAGTGAAACAAGCCCAGGAAGGAGCTTTCAATATGGCGATGCCGGCAGACTCACGATGAGTCACTGATAGCGATCTTGAACGGGTGGGACTGGGAATCGCGCATAGTTTCTAGTTCTACTAGTTAATCTGATGATTGTCAGTACTTGCGCCAAGACTGGCGGAGTCCCAACTACTTACTGTGGATGATAGGTCGATGTACGGGTAGTCAAAATGACCACTAAAGCTTGAATCAAGAAGGTGACGGTCAGAGCAGAGTTTCACCGACGAACTTACTTGCTAAAATTACCGATCCGAACCCGTAGGCGCCTTAAGCTGGTAGTACAAAGTTACTGTACAATCTACACCTCGTCAGCAGATGCCAAGCACTCCGTGCATTTCAAAAGGCACGCTACCATTGGAGGCGAGGTGTACATTGGTCGCGATAGTAGATTGCAATGTACCAGCATCATGTTCGTGTTCAAGATCCCGAACTCGAATATTCCGATGCAAGTCACCGTCGCTGCACGTGCCGAGATTTAGCGCTTAGCTGTCGCAGTATACCACTAGTACCATCTTGCTATCATCACACTAAATCCTTGATTCGATAGACTACTATCATGGATCCTGCTGGCTACTTCTTGGCGCGGTGAGAGGGCTCCGTCGAGTTGTCCTGAAGTACTGAAGCACTGACGAATGCGGTCAGTAGTACGTGATCGGAGCGCTGACGGAGACTTTCTGAGCTTGCGTAGTGTCACGGCAGACTCAAGGCGGCTCCTCGCGCCAATATCTTACGCGAGTCGTTGAATAATACGAAACTCGATGGAGTGCGTGTGGCGGCCGCATTGACCGTGGATGGCTGTGTGTCGCAGGTTGCAAGCGCCATCTCTCGCGGGGATTATCCACCGCCCTCCACTTTGACGATTACCACGCGCATCGTTCCAGCAGACGATATAAGTAGAGTTGAATCAACTCACAGTATTCCCTCACCAGAGCCATCGTCCCGAAACCAGCATGTCGAGCCCTTTCCATTGGCAGCCCCCGCCTCTCCCGGAAGCGTTTGCACTTCCGCAGACGGCTAAATTCCGCGCAGAGCCCACTAAGATATGGCATCGGAAGCTCTGGAGTGGTGAAGCCAGTCTCGCGCCGTATAACTTGATGTTGCCATCGTACGCCGACATAATTCTTTCTTGCCATGTCAAAGTCCTGCACGGGCGGTCGCTGACTGTGGAAGCCGTTCGCGAGGCGATGCGGCTGCTCCGCTTCGAACACCCAGTCATCGCGTGCAGAATCGCGTACCGCGAGCCTGACACCAGCCAACCCATGTCTGGCCCCGAAGCCAGGCTGGTTTACGCGGTGCCAGCGTCGGAGGCAGAAATTAACGACTGGCTCCACGAGACTGTGATCGACGAGACGGACGCGCTGGTAGAGGCCGGAGGGGACGTCGCGAATGCCGTTGCGCGTGTCCGTCGGGAGATAGGCAAAGCGCAGAACGCGTACATTCCCAACCAGCTCAACCTCCATTGCATCCCGGCGTCCGTAGGGAAAGAAGGCGCCCTCGTCTTGCGTGTTAGCCACGTGCTGTTCGACGCTCTCGGGGCTTTCGAGTTTTTGAACAAGATCGCAGGAAAGATATCAAGCGTCCTCCACGCTGAATGGTCGCGCAATGAACTTGTTTGGGGCGAAGAAGTAAAGCGGCTCGTGCAACCCGCGGTTGAATACACACGCGTTCCATGGGCTCCCGAGGAGCCAGGTCAGAACGAGATCATGCCAAAGAAATTGTTCGATGCCATGGTTCACCAGAGTCGCGCTGTGAGTTTCTGCTGCATTTCAGTGTTCATCATCTGACCCAGTCGGATGCATTTGCCAGACCGTACCTTCCCTCTACACCCCATTCCCCCAAGCCCCCTCAACATACACGGCCACTCTGCATCGCTCAATCCCCGAGAAAGGGTTAGTGGGATTGGTGAACACAGCTCGCGCACATGGATGTACGCTCTTTCCCATTGCGTCTGCGGCATCAGCGTTCGCAGCCCTCTCTGTCAGCCCGCCTGACCCCCAGCACCTCGACGACCTCGCTGCGTTCCAATTGGTTGCCCCGATCAGCCTCCGTCGCAAGGGAATACTGACACGCGACGATGGCCTGCCCTCCGCCATCGCGTTCTGCCCGCTCGTTAGCAAAGATCTTGGCAGGTTCCTGCGGAGCTTCCCAGACCACAAGGCGTCCAAGGAGGACATATGGATTCTTGCAAGAGAGATCAACAATCAGTTGAAGGAGCTCAGCCGCGAGCTGCCTACAGTCGCCTTGTGGGCAGAACAAATGCGTGCGACGCTGACGCGACCCGTCCCCGACGCACCGAGTCCGGCAGAGTAAGTCGTCTGCTTTGTTAACAGCTTCGAGGATGCTGACAGATTTATGCGAGCAGAGCGAAGCCCCCTGCCGTCCCCGTTCCTGTCATAAGTTCTTTCGGCGTTGTCGACAGCTATCTGGCGCCGCGCCATGGCACGCCTGGCGTTAATGAGATCGAGCTCTCCGAACCGAGGATGACCACACGGAACTGCTACACGCCAGCGGCATCGTCCATGGTGCATGTATTCACTTGGAACAAGACGTTGCACGTATCGGTCAGCTACCCTGAAGCTCTGTTGGGTACCCCTGAGGAGCAAGCGGAAGCTTTGAAACAAGGTGACGCGGAGCGTAGTGGGTCGTTATTGGCGTGGACGGACAAGTATGTTGACATATTGAAGGAGATTTCTCATACTGTCGAGTAGGATCAGTAGAATGCAATGTTGGATATACCATTTTGTATAACATGTGTGTTATCTGTCGCTTCATCAGAGGTCCCACGCGCTTGTTGCCCTTACAGTGCGGATAAATGTCATAACTCAACGTACTACGTAGCTACGGATACATGCTCGACGCTGATATTGCCCTTCGAGTCCAAGTCGTCGTCCAGCTGTTCTGCAACACTATCTGTATCAGAGACATCGCTTTGTAGCGCCCTCGCTCTCCGCTCGTCGCGGCGTTGCATGAACAAGACTGCTAGGCACACAATAACTAAAAGAATGTCGACGTGAGCTTATGGATTGAGTAAACTGGCCGGAAACCTACTTAAGCCGGCATCAATGCATGCAGTCGCGATGTTGCCTTTCAATACCCTATGTGTTTTATTGGTGAAATGTTCGTGAGGAAATTCTAAATGTGGCGACCTACCGAGGCTGTTCGACTTGAGGGAATATTACACTAATTGATAAACACGCAAATGGTCAATAATGTGGCTCTGTAACCGTGAACCAAGAAACATACATCGGTAGCCAAGCTTGCACAACATAAGCAAACGTATTGCATGATGCCACAACAAACGATCGTTCTTGAATAACACGTTAGAACGTGTCTCATATGCAGAGGTGAAAGAGCATACTCACTTTCACTGTCGTCGCTAGTCAATTCGTTCGCCCAAGATAGGATGAGACCTGACAGTCCACCCTGTACTGAAGTCTGTGGGTCGTTAGTTTGGAATACAATAACTCTGAGGAAGACGACAACTCACGAAATAGTAAAATACCCATCGTCTTGAACGAACAGACAACAATTCCATCAGCATGCATCACGCTAAGTATAACAGCAATTGTACCTCGTAATATGTTGGTATACAGGGGAAGCAGCGAGGACGATGCAAGTGATCAGATGCCATGTCTATGGATCCCAAGTCAATACAAGATTTAAGCTATAAGAATGATGCAGAATACTAACCCCGGCTACTATAATTGGCGGCCAGCGTAATTGCATAGCGTCTGACCACCACGCCCATATAAGAGCTAGATAGGTTCACTGTGTAAGATAACGTGGGAACAACAAGGATGGGATCTACTTACTAGTGACCACTTGCATTGATTGTATACCGAGTGGGTATGTGTTGATCTGGCCTATGGTATATTTCTGGTGACCGGGGGTATTGAAGCTCTGCAACCTGGACGAGAAGCATCAGATGCCGGGGCCTATAGATATAGACCGCGCAGCACAAACCAGAAGATCATAGACGTCGAAGGCCCGCTAGCGTTGTTGAACTATTCGTGTTGTGTATGTCAGCATAGTAGACACACTTATAGGATAGACGCATATTCGCACAAGAACGTATACTGCAATGTCATCAGATGATAGGCTTACGCAAGACGTGACGTTTAGACTCACATGGGGTAAGCAACCAAATGTGCCAAGTCTTGAAGAACCCGAACACCTATTCCGCGAGCCATTGGCATGCAGGGTGCATCATTAGAGGTCAAGAGACGCACCTTGGCCCTGGTGAAGTGAGCTGGCGGTTTCCTGCCCGCCTTCTCCATCCTCCTCTGCGCCATATCGATCTGTTCTTGCGTGTAGAACATATTTGGCTTTGTATTCGAAGGAAGATCTAATTAGCTGCAAAATCAGAAAAGCGACAGTAGAATGTGGGGAAGGATGCAAACCTGGCATGATGAGGAATCCGAGAAGAGCAATAGGAATGGTGATGATACCGTCAATGATGAACAGCCCTGAGACGCAGAGCTAGTGAGCGCATATTTCGGGGCTTGCAAAGCATCACATACAACGCCAACCCGCTAAGCCGTGCACTCCGTTCAGGCCGTTATAGGCACCCTAATAATTTGTCTAATCAGCCGGTGTGAATTTGGCGATAAAAAGATGATATACCGTCTGTAGAAACCCGCTGAACATCGGGCCTATCGCACTGGCCGTCTAAGACGATACAATGAATTAGTGTATATTTGACTCGATATAGGAAACGCTCACGTGAAAGATACACGCTCGTTTCGCCAGTTCTTCTCCTTTGTACCAGCTACCAATGACATATTGTATAGCCGGGTAGAATGTCGATTCCGCCAGACCTATCGGCATACGGTACGATCAAAAGAGTTCTGAGCTTCCTTCGTGAACATAAATGACATACCAACAAAGAAACGTATCACGACGAGCGTTTCGAAGTTCTTCGAGGAAGCGAGGATCATGGTAAGCATACTCCATATTACTTCCATGGCTGGGATCTGTCATTGTTGGGGCTCACTTGAGGCATATTCTTGATGCGTTTAAAGAAAATACGCACCCATATAGACGGGCGTACACGCGTCAGTAAGAGACTAGAGAGATTATAAGGTTGAGAAAATCAGAGATTTTATTGCCAACTCACTTTGACGGAATTTGACCGATGACATAGCCACATGTCCATGCTGTTGTGATGTAGTTCAGTTGATTCCCATGGCTTACAAGCAAGAGATCAGGAGCTGAACGCTGCAACCAGGCAAAGCGCTCACAGGCCAAGACTGTAAGATGGTCGACATAATCAGTATCATTAGTACTCATTTACAAGAGCGTAACACACTCAGTTTTCATCCCCGACACGTATGCATTCTATAGAAGCATCGGTCAGTTAATTGTACAAGATATATGTGGTCGCTGAACTTACAGTGACATTCTGCTGGTCGAGATACTTGCTGAAGTACGAAAGAGCGGCATATGTCAAAAGACATGCATCCAACTTGCCGAGGAACTTTCGTTCTTCGGGTGACTTGTCCCAGGTGTCCCTATGATACGAAATATAGGGAAAGCTCAGCGCAAAACATGGAGCAGCTCACCAGATATAGCTGCGTAATGGACGACGCGCCTTTCGCTGAACCATGGTTGAGGTGCTAGGAATCTTGGAGGGACTGGAGTCTGCAGGAGACAGAAGAGGCTCCAAGTATTCTCGATGCATAGTTGAGACTAGTTTATACGTTGAATGGGACCGCATCTTGTTCGTGAATGGCATCATCGAGCCTGCAGAGCTTGCAACCGTGGCAAGCGCGTCCAAGACAATCAGAAGCTGGAATTATTGATAGACCATAGGGTGATAAGGAGAAGAATGAAGGTGGCAGCACGATAGCCCGTGTCAATGCTACAGAGCGCGGTATACGCGAAAGACGCGCTCAGCAGTGAGCGGCTGGGATCAAAAGGCACTTGCGGTCTTCGAATGCTGCAAGAGCACGTCAGACAAATGACGCTCAAAAGTATCTATCTCTCGCATGTCAGCCTGTTTCATCGGGCTACACATGTACATGGAGTGTTCCCGTGGATGATAGACACCAATAGCAAGCAATAGCATCATCTGCATGGCGTATGAGGTGACAAGCGCGGGTGAGGCAGGTGCCTTCGCGGTGTAATTTGTAAGAATTCCTGGAGCCTCTGTGAGATAACAGGACAGTAGAAAAGACAACGAGCTGAATACACTTGTCTTCGTTCCCCTTGCTCTTTGCTGCACATCGTCGTCGGCAACAGTGAAGAAAGCGTGTTGTAAGCGCCCAGATTTGCCCATCAACCGGACCCCGAAAACCCTACTTCGCCTCCACGTGTTGATCAAAATGCCAGTCCCCGTTCCTGAGCTTGGTTCGTTCAACTTTGTCCCCGAAACCAAAGTACGTTGCATTTCAGCCTACTTCACGGAGGATTTACGACTGATAAACGTTATGTAACGTTAGGAAAATCTTGATTGGGCAGATCTCATCACTGTTGACTTGAGCCTTTACGGAACGCCAGAAGGTAGAAAACAACTGGCACAAACGCTCATAAAGGCGGTTCGAGAAGATGGATTCTTCTATGTGAAGAACTTCAACATCTCGCAGGAGAATGTGAACCGACAGTTTGCGATTGGGAAACGTTTTTACGAGCTTCCCCTTGAGGAGAAACTGAAATATGTTCCGGAAGGCCTCGGTGCGTTACCCACCTTTTGCTGTCTTTGTAAAGGTCTCATGAGTACTGTAGATGACGGAAAATTCAACGGATATGTTCCTGCTGGACGCCGCGTGTGAGTTTCAGTACAAACCGTATGTTCCAATATCATATCAATATGCCCCTACAGACTGGATCCCGTGTCTGGTCTCAAAGACCGAGTAGAAATATACAATATCCCCAGTAAGCACATATCTCTCTACGATAATATCTGTTAACGCATGTCTACACAGAGTTTGATGGTTTCTTCAAGCAAGAGCATCCTTCTGTTATCCAACAGAACTTGCCAGAAATTGAGCAGTTCTCCAGGGTAATCAAATTGCTACTCACTGTCGTTGTATGTGTGCTCATGGGTGTTATATGTTATAGTCTTTGCATACCGAAGTTCTTGATCCGCTTCATGTCTTATTGTCCATTGCGCTCGAACTTCCCGAAAACTACTTCACGGATCTTCACAAGTATGAGCGCAAGAGCGAGGTATGCTTTAACTGTAGCTCATGATTCATAGATTGACGGAGTCCATGCACTCAGGACCATTTGCGATACATGAAGTACAGCAAGTATACTCCAGAGGAGAACTCGAAGATCGGGAAGTTGTGGGTTCAGGGTCATACGGGTATGCTCTATCAGGTGTCTCGCCGCACATATTTCTCAATGTGTTCAAGATCTTGGATCCTGGACTCTACTCTTCCGTCAGCCGGTTGCCGCTCTTCAAATTCAGAACCACATTACGGGTGAATGGAAATACGTGAAACCTCTGGATGCGACCCTAACTGTCAACGCGTGCGACGCTCTGTCGTTTTTGACTGGAGGATATGTCCGGAGCACCATTCACCGGTAAGCTTAATCAAATGAAACCATATTCTTCAAGTTCACCCATAGAATTCAGCGTTACCTCGCCCCCTAAGGACCAAGAACATGTCGACAGGCTTGGCTTGCTGTACTTCTCTCGGTCCGTCTTGTTTCGTATTTCCGACCGTATTTGCCCTTATTTAACACAATAAATCTCTAGCCCAAACAACGATGTCCCTCTAGCCACAATCAAGGAATCTCCTGTTCTCCAGCGAGAGGGATTTACGCACAACGCTTTTGAGGAAGACGGCAAACACGTTCCTACAATGGAAGGTAGGTTTTTCCTGCGTCGTATCACTCTTTAATCGCTGATACCACTTCTCATCAGAATGGACTTTCGCCAAACAGAAGTGGCAGCGCACGAAGAATGCCGTGCGTGGCGACCCGAAGTACGAGAATGCCCAGATCCTGCCAGGCCACAATGAGAAGTACTATGCTTGATGTCGATAAGGAGAAGGAACAGATCCGTCATTGTACAATTGTAACGACAACATACGTCTTTATCATGGATTTTCGCATCTTGTCGCTTCATCAAATGGACGATAGCACTACGACGGGTGAGTCCAGACATCTCGACGCGTATCACCAAAGTCTCTACAAAGTATCTCGTGCAATTTCGACAGTGATTATCATGGAATAACGTGAATTATCGGGATACCGGTGAGGCGAAGAGACCACAAGGCTGCTTGCTAAGTAAGCACGAATTCCCGCTGAATATCTGATCCCAGAATATGGAAGTAGTTCAACCTGGGAGCATTGGTGGTGTTTGAGAGCGCCGGAGTCAGGAGGCCCCTATAGCACCATCGGGGTGCGCTATGAGGTGACGAGTACGAAACCTTCTCTTTGATTTGTAAGTGAAGCGATACGGGAGTAATGCAGATAACCAGTCGCTCAGAGCCGCATAAAAGACGTGCTGCAATCTTGTACTGACACTGCCAGGTGAACGTGCCAGCGAATTGACCTGAAACCAAAATGCCAGTCCCAGTTGAACTCGGTTCTTACAACTTTGTTGCGGAGACTAAGGTGAAGTATATGTGTCTATGAACTATTGCTTCAAGTACTCACTATGCCAATAGGAAAACCTTGACTGGGCAGACCTGGTCACAATCGACCTGAGCCTCTATGCCACCCCTGAGGGCAGGAAGCAGCTTGCTCACTCCTTTGTCAAGGCTGTCCGCGAGGACGGCTTCTTCTACGTGAAAGGCTTCAACATCTCGCAGGAGCGCGTCAACCGGCAGTTTTCCATTGGAAAGCAGCTGTACGATACCCCGGTCGAGGAGAAGCTGAAATACGTTCCCGAAGGACTCGGTACGTATCACCATTGCACACTGCTTTCAGCTCTATCTGAACTATATTGAAGATAATGGTGCCTTCAATGGATATGTACCCGCCGGTCGTCGCATGTATGTTGGCATTTGTACTCCAGCCCCTATAGTTACTGAGCGTAATCCAGCCTCGACGCAGAAACTGGCCTGAGAGATCGTGTGGAGGTCTACAATATCCCAAGTGGGATTGTTTTTGATAACGTAGAACGCTCATTTCCTGACCGACTTCTTATAGAGTTCAACGGTGACTTCAAGCATAGCCACCCACCAATCATCGAAAAGAACCTCCCTGAGATCGAAGAGTTTGCGAGGGTCCGTGTGACACGCTCGAGCTCTGCAGAGGGACTGACTGAATTTACTCCTACAGTCCTTACACTCGGAAATCCTTGATCCGCTCCACACCATTCTGGCACTGGCACTCGAGCTTCCTGAAGACCACTTCCGCAACATTCACACATACGAGAAGAAAAGCGAGGTCAGTCGATATGATGTCATTATATCATATGTACAAATCTGAAAGCATTATCTCGTCAGGACCACCTCCGTTACATGAAGTACGGCAAGTTCACACCTGAGGAGAATGCGAAGCTCGGACTGTGGGGACGCGGACACACTGACCTCGGTTCATTCACGCTGCTCTTCCGCCAGCCCGTCGCCGCACTCCAAATTAGGAACCACATAACGGGCGAGTGGAAATGGGTGAAGCCTCAGGATGGGACGGTCACTGTCAATACGTGCGACGCGCTCAACCTCTTGACCGGCGGATACGTGAAGAGCACCATTCACCGGTACGTAGACTATTGAATTCCTTGACGGGGACATAAAGCCTGACGTGCACTATACCAGAGTTGCTGCTCCTCCCAAGGATCAACAACATGTTGACCGGCTCGGTTTGCTCTATTTCTCTCGGTATGCTGATTCCCTTCCATTGAATGGGCTACGGTAATCCTGACGTTTCCGTAGCCCGCATAATGACGTGCCACTCGCAACCGTCAAGGAGTCGCCAGTTCTGCAACGTGAAGGTTATACTCAGAACGTCTTCGAGGCCAGCGGCAACCCCGTTCCGACGATGGAAGGTACGCGCCAGCTCTCCTCTTCAACCTGTCGTGTGCTCACCACAAGGCGATGACAGAGTGGACGTTCGCCAAACAGAAGTGGCAGCGCACCAAGAACGTCGTCCGCGGCGACCCGAAATTCGAGACCGCAGAAATTTTGCCCGGGTGGAACGAGAGGGTGTACGCATGAACCTGTAAATGACGAAGGGCGTGCGGAAGCGGGAACTTGTAGAACAAACTGTATCAATCGAATCCATGTTACAAATCTCATGCGTCGAGACATATCTTCTTGGAGACAGTAAGGATATGACAGGTGCGACTAATGGTATTATTGGAGCTTTGTGCCCGCGAAGAAATGCTACGATGCGATATTATACACGTATACGGTGAATAGTCCGTGCAAGAGAAGTTCGAGAGCAAAGTGAATTGGCAAAAGTCCAGTATTGCGCAAACGTAACGGTCGTGAGCATGCTGATCTTGCGTGTCGTGATACGGGTTTAATCGCAGTTGAAGTAGTTGCCCTTGATGACGGCTGGGCACCCTTGGGTATCTGCATGATGAATCAGAAATCGCGGTCTTTATTGTATCGATGTCAAGATATCGTACCTTTGTTGGTGGGACAGTCTGCTGGATCGTCACAGCATTTGATGCATGCTCTGTTCCCTGCTGGCTCCACGAGCTCAACGTAGTGCTTGTAGCCAAGGCACTGGCTACCTTGTGGATTGCCCTTCCCTCCAGCTCCGCCGCTGGAGTCGTATTGACCGCCATCATCGTTCGGGTTGAGACGGGTTAGATGACTCGGCCGGATGCATCCAGTCACTGGCGGGTGACGGTTTGAGAGACAAATCCACAACTTAGTAAGGATAGGACTCACACTGCGCGTATCGGCCCCCGTTCTTACCCTTGCCAGTCTTGAAAGCAACATTGCTCCAGAAGTCGGCGGGGAGCTGCCCTTGCTGACTGGAATACCGACCAGCGGGGGAGCAATAGGTCTTCATACCTCCAGGATGCTCGCTGTCGCCGATGTTTGTGTGTGGCTCGCGAGGCACAATCATACTGGTAGAACAAAGTTACTAGTGAGCATCTGTGACCGCGGCTGACTGCTATTGAGCACATACCAGAATTTATTGGCATCCGTCACATAGACGATATTGTCTACTGCGGCGTCCCGAGCTTGTATTGTGTTCTCGTAAGGCGGCAGCGCATATGCCGCCAGGACTGATGTGCATAGAAAGGTCGTTAGGACGTCAAGTTTCATGGTCGTCGATACCGAAAGGAGATGTTCGATTGCAGGTTATGCTTCCGACCAACCTCAAATTTATAGCCAGTTGCGGCTGGCATCGGGCGTGCATTGCGGTCTCTTCAACCCGTAGTGCCTCGCTTGGTATACTACGTAGGGTCCTCGTGAAAACGTATGGTCCGAGTTCTATGCTCCGCGGCCGCTAACATCGTCTAACATTGTGCGTAATGTTGATTCCAGGCTCGCAGTGTCGTCAGCGGATAGCCAGAGTAGCCAGGCCATCGTGAATACCCGTGTTATGTCGAAGGCAGATTCGAGGTGGTGGTCGCGCTCTAGGTTCGCATTTGCCAAGAACTACTGCTGCAGATCTGTCGGGACCGACGCCCGCCATCACGTTGAAGGAGCATGAAGGCCGTGTCTGATCGCATCAACCGACCTCTTGAGTCCTGACCGTCATCTGCATCCTCAGACAATTTACCCACTACGCTTTGTGAATCAACGGGGTGCTCGTTACGCAGGTGTGGTGACGCGTCTAGCGTGAACAAAACGATTCTGAGTACGAGCCATTCTTACCTTGCTATATCATCAGGATAGTCAAATTATCATCAGCACGCTACTGCCCAGGGAATATCACAATCTTTCAACTATCTGGTGTGGTCATAAGGATTGTGATTTTCTCTGTCGGACTGTACTTCTTATCAGCGAACCTAACAAATCGGAGACATGCGCACTCCGACAGAAATTTGCACGCTGGATAAGAAGCGGTAGGTGCATCGAATTCAATCATCAGTGATATCTCAAACAGTGACCACGCTCCGTGATGAAGACAAACCCACGGATGACCGAACACCGACGAGCGTCCCCCTAAAGAATTTGGTCAACTCGATGCATTGCACAGCGTGCAGAAAGGCCGAAAATATTGTAACGTGTTCGGATCTATCGCATCTTGACTATGTAGTTCAAGAAGGTCCTGCACATCGTCGCCGTATTATGTGAGTACTAGACTTGTGGGTTCTAGTACACCATAGTCGTTGTCCATCATATGCAGATGCTTTCAGAGCTTTTGCAGGAACCGACATGACCTGGCGCTGGGCGCATCAGTTTTACGGTTTGTTTACCGGAATGTGTCGTGAGCTTCCAATCATGTCTTATGCCCGGTCAGAGTAACTTGCGCGGAATCTGTTATCCAGGATATCTCTGCTTGTTGTTACGCCACCTATCTTGGAGAAGTTGCCTCTGGGTTCTTGACAGATCCGCGCCCACTGCATCTCGGTCTATTCACCTGTTCTCACATACGCCGAACGCACCTCATAAACCTCCCATTGAATCTGCAATGTTCCCCCATGTATCCACCGCCTTGGTCGCTATAGTTCGCTCTACGCTCATCGACGTTCCCTTCGCTGCACGCAACTTCCCCTCATTTCTATTTATCTGGTCTATCCTTTCTGAATATGGTCCGCGCCTCATTGGGTTTCAACATCATCCGAGTGTGCCTTCTGCTCGTATTGGCTGGCGTGACCAGTGCAAGCCTGAGGATAACAGTGCCTGAACAGGTTGTGGAATGTGTCCCATCTGTGCTTCGGTGGACGCCGGCAACACCACCGTATTTTCTCCAAGCCAGATGCGTTCTTCGGGACAACTCGACCTCCGAAATCCAGATATTCAACGCAATCGAGGAGACCGAAGTAGTCTGGACGCCTTCATTCTTGCTTGCCGGCTGTATACACACGTTTTTGTATCTTGCGGACTCTGCAAACGACAGCGTGGAGAGTCCCGAGTTCAACGTGCAATACGGTAGTATCACGTTATGTTCAGGAGGGCTCGCAGGTACGACTATAGTATACCGGGGTAAAGCCTACTATCTCTTACTGTGACCGTCATCTTCCCAGTTAGTGGGGCTACTCCAACTCCTGCCGCGGTCACCGTTACAGAATCAGGAAGCACAGCCACGATTACAGTGTCTCCTTCTCCCCCTCCTCCATCCTCGGCCCCCTCAGTATCCTCGCCTGCCCCTCCTGCCGATCCCGGTAGCAGTAATGTCATACAGCCTTCCGAAAGCACCACTCTGCCACCTAGTCCTTCCCCTACTAGTCCTTCCTCTCCCAGTGCCGGCTCCATCTCTTCACCTTCGAATAACGAAGGACCCACAGTTTCTTCCCCAGCGTCAAGCAGTACTAACATCGTACTCTCCTCGTTGTTCCTCAAGGGTTCGGGCCAGGGAGGCGCGGTCGTTCCTTCGACTTCAGTTTTGACCTCTGCTGGAGGTACCCCCGTATCCTCTGCCTCAAGTGCCCCTGCACCTGGACATGGACACAGCAAATTCGCCGCCATAGTCTCAGCGGTAGTGACAGTCGTCCTGTTCATTGTTGTGATCATTGTGAGCGCAACTTGCCTAAGGAGACATAAGCGAAGAAGACAAACAGTCGTATCACTAAGTGAGTGTTCCTTGTATTATCACAAAATTCAACGAGACAAGTCTTCTGTTCTCATGCTTTTCCTCGTGCAGTACCCTCCTCCGAAGGGAGAGATCGACGTCAAGACCTGGATAGTCTGTCAACAGTACATGAGGCGAGCACATCCTTAATGGCCGAAGCAGGAGCACGGACCGTCGAGGATGTCCCCCTTATCACCGCGGTCGCTGCCCCCCGCAGTAAACGGCCGGCTATGTATCCACCAGATACCACTTCGACCACATCGCTTTTGCCACGGAAGACCCCTCCTGAAAGTAATCAACCGTCACGCGAGGCTTCACGTCCGTCATCACCAGCCGTCCCCTCGCTTGCTTTGCCTGTTAATCCTCCTGGCTCCTCTCTGTCTGCCCTTCATATCGGTGTACAGGAGCGAGACGGAGGAGTAAGACTGGCTGGTGGTCCGATTGGGCAGGAACCACGATCTCCCGCAGATGGGATGTCCCAGTATGGGACTCTTCCTCCGCCATATGGCGATGTCAATTCCTTCACCATCGACCCAGCAAGTGCACACTTGTATCATCGCGCGATTGTGGAAAGTGTTCACCTAGGTTGAATCCTGCTCACACGTGTGTGGAATTTGTATGTCCGGTTTTGCGAAATAAACACAGCAGCCCTCGCAGGTTCTACAGTCTGCAGAGAACGCTTCATGGGTTCCCGGTTGTCATATTGATGTGTCCAATCGGTCATGAGCACATTCTCTTCCTTGGATGATGATGGATCTAGCTACCATGGCACTGGCGCTAGATTTCACCTGCCGTCCTCTCTCATCGTTGTACAGATTCAGAGTTCAAAAGTTCACGAGGCCCACGCAACATACAACCGAATCACTCTACAATTGATTCCCCAGCTCCAACGGCAAAAGGTGTTGCATCATTCGGTCAGGAAGTCTCTTCAATGATATGTATACTGATAGTTGCTATCTATCAGCATCTGTCAATGCCGCAGAAGAGGTGCGCTTGTCAAACCTCCCTCATGCTTAGGAACCACAGCAGTTTGGAGCCTGTGCTTCAGTCCTGAATACATTTCTATCGTCATTGAAGACTCTGTCTCATTCGAGGTCCAGGGTCTCATCAACTATCTCCGAGCCAACGCAGTGAGTCATCATGAATTCAAGCTCATTTTGCGCCATTGAAATGATTGGATCTGTAAGTAAAGAAAAACCGGCCTACATCCTATGTGAAAAGGAAGTCGCAGACTGATCAGTCGTTGTTCACTTTAGAATTAATATCAAACACTGCCCCCCGCATCTGTTATAGTATGCGCCTGTCTCCTTCCTGCAACTTCCAAGTGAATGCGTCCTCCACCCCTTGGGTTTCTCCCCTCTCTCCGCAGCTAATCTCCTCGTCGAGGAGTGTGACGACCTAGCCGGATGCTGCGATGTTGACGTTTATGAAGAAGGGTTGTCGCACCTACGCCGCGGTCATTGTTGCACATACCGCTGCTGTCAACATCGCCAATGCCGCTTTCCAGATCTCAACGCCCATCGGCTCAAAGGAATGCGTGAGCTCCACGATCACTTGGAGCCAAGGGGTTCCGCCGTACACATTGAACGTGGAATGTGAACTGCAAGGTGAACTAAACGTTGGACAGACATTCCTTATAAGCGAGGGCACATCAGCGGAATGGGTGCCGTATGGAGGGCTTAGCGGGTGCGATACTGTGCTGCTTTCGTTGGCCGATTCTTCTGATTCTGGCGTTGATCCTCAAATCGCCACTTCTAAGCCGTTTTTACTGCTTATGGGAGCACAGGGGGTTGCGACTGATTGCAAGGGAACGCTGACAGAAAGTAAGTTTACTTCGATATATGGTCTCAAATCCAGTGGGGAATTAACATAATTTATATAGTCAGTGGGAGTGCCCCATTGCCTCAGCCCTCGCCGTCCTCGAGTACCGCCTCGCCTCATATCTCATCGACGCCGAGCTCCGGAGTGACTCTTCCACCATCCCCTCCACAATCGACATTCGTCCCACCCGCAGTCATCATATCTGATTCTACAAATTCACCTAGCACAGCGTCCACAAACAGCTCTCCGCCCCCAAATCCTACCGAATCACAATCCGCCTCAGCAAGTAGTTTATCAGCCAGCAGCTCGTCTCCCTCCGAGACTTCCGGAAGCCTCACGGCCCCGTTCACTCCGAGTCACAATTTACCAAGCAGCGACTCAGCCTCACAGGGGACGCCACCTACTTCCAAGAATATCATATCAAGTGGGCCCTCGTCTACGCAGACCTCGCAAGGAGGTGGCCCTTCTCTGATTGCATCTACTGGATCACCACTCAAACGAAAGACGGGTGGCGTTATCGCAGGATCCGTAATAGCAGCTTGCGCCGCCATCATCGGGTTAGTGCTCGCTCTCTTCTGCTGCATCAAACGAAGACGTGCCCGTGCAGGGATGACAATGTTTAGTGAGTAACGTTGATTTTCGACGTGCCTGTGCGCTGACTACCATTCAGACAATGAGGGCGCGGAAGGACACCCTGGTATAGACCCTTTTACGTTACCGGAAAGGCCGGACGCTGGGGGCCAAGAGGAAGACAGTGTATTCGATGGAGGCAACGAGATGCTGGCTAGGGCAATTTCTGGGCAGTCGATGAAGACACAGCTGGCGACAATGGCCGAGACAGAGCCTGAAGAAGTGTCTGAAGAAAAACCCAGTCTTTCCCCTGCGCAGAGTACGAGTGTACCAGCAGTGCCGCCTCTTCCTGCCCCCGAATCACTTGGGCCTAATCGACAAGAGCGGGACGGCGGTGTACGTTTGGCAGGCGGTCCCCTGATCTCAGATCCGGAAGAGGTCCAGTCTACCTCTGACATACATTCCACGCTCCCACCTCCCTACGCCAACTATTAAACAATCTGCTTGCATATACCCAACATTTATGTCCTCCGAATCCGGTAAACTTAAATTCTTCTTGGAGCCCGGAGTCCGTCATTACGACTTCTGATGATCCTTGTCGTAGTATAATGATTCCCTCTAAGTTTCTATGATAACGCCAAGGCAATCCTTGCGCACTTCATTGAGGAGGGTCCATTTACTCTGTAAGGTAGGGCTCATGCACAAACCGCTAGTATCATGTGATCGTGACTGTGTGTGACACTGCCAAAATGATCCATCACGCTTGAACAAGCGCGTACCGCTTGGCTACGCAAATCTGGTCTGTGGGTTGTAGCATGGTCCAAATCTCTTCTATAATTTATGTGCAACATAAGAGAGTACATAAGAATGCCAGTAAAATATATTTTGGTATACAAAACACCAAGGATATGACCGAGCACGATTTTAAGGCATTGTCACGCAAGTCACATGATACTAGCGGTTTGTGTAGTATGAGCCCTACCTTATTTGGGTATTGTAAGTGCTAAATGATGATTGGACGAGACAAGCGCTTTTAAATCGAACCGGTTCAGTTTCGCAACATCTGAGCTACTCCATAGTAAAAGGACTGTCGTGTGCGTTGTATTCACTTCCTGTGGTTTTCCAACCTGCACCTTCCGACATTGCATCCGAGCGGAGATGGCCCTGTGCGTGCTCGCGTTCGCTGGATGAAGTCAACAATTCCGAGTTCAACTTGCTTTCTTGACGCGGGAGCTGAAGCGCTCTTGGAAGAAATGTCGCGACCTCTGTGGTCTGTCTCTTGCTACTACACCTCACACCAACTATGCAATCTCCCTTGCACCTTCGGATATACATACGCCAGCAGACCTTCACGATTGATATGCGGCTCAACCAGTGAGAAGACGTATGCGCTTTGCCCGACTGACTTGCGTCGGAGACTCCCTACGGAAGCTAGATGGAAGACCGCACTGAATTGTACAACTCGTTACTGGTATCATGTCTCCGCTCTTGATCTACTCAGGTCCCCGAGCATCCCTTCAAGGACGAGAAAGCAGCCTGCAAGCCCATCTGGCAAGCACAACGATAAGTCAGATAGCCAGATGTTTGTGGTAGCAGACTTTCCAGGTACGCGCCTTCGACGTCCGCCTCACGTTAATGCGGCGTTGATTGTGGCGTCGTATCAGCAGACCGAATAGTGGTAGAGGCGGGCTATGCTTGAACTCAAGCGAGAGGACATAACACACTTCAGCGTTCGCCCAGGCAATCAGCGAGCGCGGTCATGGAGGTCGCTTTCCGTGCAGGATGGTCATGCGGTCAAACTCGGTCGCTTCTTGCAGGAAAACGCTGGCCACTTCACGGCCTGTATCCGCAGCATTTGGCGATTCATATTCTGTGATTGGCCCGATCTCTGATAGGAAGAACCTTTGTTTCCCCGCATTTCCTGGGCAGGTGAGCGTTCCACCATTTCATCCGTGCATCAGAGATGCAGTATGTAGTAATTCCTCTTAAGACCCGACAAACCGAGCTCTGGTGTCCAAATCCCGCCTCGCTCTCCCCGACAACCGTTCGCCCCACAACCATGGACAGAGCAGACACCGTAGGACCATCCACATTCCTCTCACTCAACTTCAGACGACGTCAAACGACGTCAGACGGCTATGCACCCTCAGCACCGGTCCTGTCATCTGCTACACACACGCCGGTCCTATCACGTCTGCCAGCAAGTGCCCAGCACCTCCCTGCAGAGGTCGTGCTACAAATCCTGGGATACGCGCTGCCAGCCGTCTATGATAGAGCGATCAAATTCAGATTCGAGCCAGGCGCGTTCTATGACGAGGTCACCGCTGACTTCAGACGTGTCCTCCAGGACACACAACTCTACTTGTGTCGTGCCGCTGCAATTTGCAGGGCTTGGTACCCTGTTGCGAACTCTCTGCTTTATGGCTGCCCATTCTTCAGTACGCCCAGCAGCGTGGTATCGTTCGGACGAACACTGAAAGCAGCGCCTGAGCTGGGACAGCTCGTGAAAGAGGCCTGGTTCTTCAACGGGGAAGGGCCTAAACGCTTCGAGCTTTGGGATACGAAGCGGAAGAATGCACGGCGCACTCAGACGGAGCTCACGATGATGTTGCGGACGTACACCCATCTTGACTCTATCATCGTGTGCAATTACGGCCTTCTGGAACACTCCAAGTTCCCCGTCGACAACATCCTCGTATACGGACTCCCCACCACTCCTCACGCCAACTACATCCCGAGATTAGCCTTGCACGGCCCCGCTGCATTCAACGAGCCGTGGGCGCGGCACGCGAAGCCAGCCAACCTCGATCCCCAGCAGCTCGAGGTGTTGTGCATGCAAGACATCGGGATCAGCCCGGCTGTACTCAAGTGCTCCCCATACCTCCCGACCCTCCCGCGCCTGCACACGCTGCAAGTCGCGATGAACACGCACGACGAGACGCCGTTCGTCTCCTCCGGCACGTTCCCGAGCCTGCGCACCCTCGAGGTGTACCGCGACGTTTTCGACCCGCGCTGTGCGGACGGCATGCGCGCCATAGCCGTCGACGAGGCGTGCCTGCCCAAGCTCGAGCGGCTGCACCTGATCGGGCGCGGCGTTGAGTCTGCTCTGTTCCGGATGTGGGCCGAAGGCCAGCTGCTGAACGCCGTGCGCCACCTTGCCGTTGGACTCCTGCACCGACGCGAGCACGCGTTCCTCGCGGAGTGGAGGCTTCCAGACAAGCTTGAGACGCTTGTCGTGGTCGTTTGGCATAATCCGCGGCAGACGAGGCCCGCGTTGGGAGAGATGGGCGACGCGCAAAGCGTTCTTGCGGCCCTTGCGTCTTGTATCGAGCGCAATCGTCAACACCGCACCTTCAAGAGCCTTGAAATCAGATCAATGGAGGCCTTACCCAATGAATTATGCTGCATGGTCAGGGACATCCGGAAGAGATGTCAATCTCATAGCTTCACTTTCCGCTATCATGAAGGAGGCAAGTTTAGCATGATTTCTTACTTTAGAAATATAAACTCACATGGGTTGTCAATATAGGTGTCAACGATTGGATTGCGCGAAGGCTTTCTTGAATGGAAGTCAGGAAACATCATTTAGTATACCTATCAAGTCGTGCATTTGTTACGTCATGATATTGAGCAATGTCCATACACATCACTCTCGCTGCGTCGTACGACGACTATACTACATTCCCGTAGGGCTGTCGTTGAACTCGACACCACCACCTATTGCCGATATGAAGGTCCCCCAATCATCCCACCTGCAATGACAAATCAGCCCCAGAACTTTCGACTGGCAGGGAAGTACTCACTCAAAGCCGGCGGGGGCGGTAGACCACATCGCCAACGTATCATTGTCGGGGTAGTCGGCAAATGAAGATGAGTTCGCATCCATGCTGACGTTGGCCATCATGTTCTCAATGCTGCCGTCTGGTGGTGGTGGTGGTGCCGGCGCAGCCGTCATGTCATGCATCGAGGGATATTGCGGTTGCCCGGCAAGCCCGGGTTGCATGAGCGTGTTGGGTGGCACGACAGCTGGATCATACGGCTCTGTGAACGCGCTGTCCAATATGGTGTCCTCCATGGTCATTGTGGGGGCAGGCGGCACTTGCGTAGGTTCTATTGGTTGTAGAGACGAAAACCATGCATCCGCATATTGGTTGAACGAATCGAAGGCCGAATGTAACGGCAGCCGGCCGAGATCTACGGTATGCACTGGAAGGACAAAGTCGCCATTCATGTTGGTGGTATCATAAGTGGGTGGTGCCATGGGGTGTTGTTGCTGGTAGGCTTGTGCGCGCCTTGAACCAGCTAAGGGACGCTGTCCGTCTTCCGCGCTAGCCATGTTCATATTTGGGTTCGGTACTTCCGCCGCAGATGACGAGTCGTCTCGCGTACGTTTGTGACTTACAGGAGTCTCTGGTAAAGGGAGATCACCTGCACTAGCCATACCGTATAGTATATCCCTGACAAGGCCCGTCAGTAAGGACAGGGAAGACGCAAATCTGAGTCTCTCACCAATAGCGCCCCGCGGAAAACCATCTGATCATACGATATCAGTGAACAGTGTCACAAGAGAGATGGGTAGATTCGTCACCGTGGCTCCTGCGCTTTAAGCATCTTCATCGCCTTGTGGACTTCTGCCATCTCCTTTGCAGGGTTTGGGGAAGCTCCAGAGAGCTTGCCTCCCCAGATATTGAGCAAGAGTACTATGCCCGCAGTGAACAACGAGCTCTAATGATGAAGAGTCTATTAATAAGGCGTCCTCTGAATGCATAGGGTTGAGCGCACCTGATTCTGGTATATTCCTCGACCGCCGGATCTATTGAATTGTACGTCCAGGACGTGTATACACGATCGTGCAGCATTTGTGCAGATCGCCAGCGAAGGGAAGGACAGGAGCGATGGTTTGCGGGGTGAGGGTATGAAAGGACGGTGTACATTTATCTGGAGCGAATAATACCCCGAATATAAGAAAGCGGATTGTGTTAGATGGGTCATATTCTCTCTATGCGGATCCCAGCGTACTGAAAAGTTGTGAGTTCAGCAAGCCCACCAGACAGAGAACGAAAACGTACAATGGTCTGGTACAGAGTCGATGAATTGATTCAGTGCAGAATCCAGTTGTGAGACGATTTCCTGCTCCCACTGTGGTCCCACATATCCTTTGGCGACTTTCGATCTTTTGATTGAATACTATTTGTGGATCCGTGTAAAGGCGTGAGTTCCACGGTCAAAGCGCTGTTTAACACGAAATTACGTACGAGTGTTCTTAGTGCAAAGGCGTGTATTTCCTTAAGGCGAAGGAGACAACAGAAGAAAGAAATCGTCGAAGGCTTTCCTGGAGGTTGCTTGAAGGCTAGCGAGGGGTCGGGGTTGTCCCAGTATTCATCATCGACTTCGATAGGATAGTCTACGTCAAAACTGAAGTCCCGATACTATCAGGTTTGCCTTTAATTTTCGCTATGATTCCTGACTTACTCCTCGTCTTGAATGCAACACGGTCTTCCTAGACCGGAACTCAGCGATCGGTCTACTGCCAACAGGACCCTGAAGAAGGGAGAATCAATGGAACCCGATCATACGCAGAGCCTCAAGAAGCTTACCAGAACGCTCTCTTCAACTGCTCATCTTCTGCATTGATGGGCGATCGATACATCCTTTTCCGATGGGCACCCAAATCCTGCGCAAGCCGCAGGCCGATACCGGTTAAAGGCCAAGCAGGTTGTGATACGGATGTGCCATGAAGATATATGGCTGCGAGCTGAAATCCGGGACGCGTCAGCATCCTACTATTATCGCATGATATGACGATGAACAGCTTACACCGGCAACTTGGAGGTCAAACAATCTAGGCATTGTAAGCGCCACAGCTTTTCGTGTCGTTTGCACACGACGGAACCACTTCCACCCCGCACTCTGCCATCGCCACTCGTCCAGGGTTGCATTCGTTATGATCTCTTCTTCTAGAAGCACGCGCTCGTCGGTTGAGAAACGCGATCCCATCGCGCACACGAGGAGTAATGTACTACCGAACGCCTCATCTCGGAGATGCAGCCCGTCCTTGATGTTGCGCTCGAATGTCGGTCGGTGGAGCAAGGGCAAGTAGATATTGTAGCGCCTAAAATAGTGATCTACGAGCTCCATCATGAGATCGTGGGGAGGGAAGGCCTCTGGTGGATGGGGAGGGTCGGGCGCCGAGGAGACCAATAGCCACTGCAGTGCTCGAGTGTTAGAGTCTGGTCGGTATCTCCCAACAGACACGTACCGGTTGGGTTATCCAAAATTCTGGCCGCGGACGTGGATGCCAGTCGAGCATGCCGTCGGACGTCGTGTTGCCTGCAGCGTGGTGTCGATAGTCTAAAGCTTTATGTACGAACATGAAACGGCTGCTCTTCCCCATGAAGCGTGGCCGCCCGCCAGTGTGCGTGCGGATAAGATTTTTGCGCGAGCGCGCGTCGAGCATAGCTTGGAATAGTTCGTCGTCGCTAGACTGTTCAGCGTCGTCCTTGCCGGTATCGGATGGTCCGGCGAACGGAGGACTGGGGGAAAGAGAGAGCGCGGGCGGCGCCACCGATAAAGGGGGCTGTCGTGTCCACGGCGTAGAGGGTCCTTGCATGGTATCTACGGTTGTAGGCTCCACCCGCCACAAATTGTTGCTGTCTTCTAACAGCTCGGAAGAGAGGTCTATTCCTGGGTGCAGCTGCAGTTATACCATGAGCGCGATAGAACGGTGACTGATACGTGTCACTGTACTTTATTGAACAACTTCTTCATATTCCCGAGCTGTGTTTCAAGGCTCTCCATGTACCTATCAAAGAGATGGAGACACAGCTTGATGTGAGAAACATGGGGCTCACGCTATGTCTGGATATCGTTTCTAGAAGTCTATTCAATTCCTGTGCAATTCGAAACGAACGCATTATGCTCACCTTAGCCGATCCAACATAGGTGCACTCAGACATCACCGCTGTACAGTTTGTACACCGTCTTCCAGGAGCTCCATCACCTGACGACCCTCTAGTTATACACTTGGCCTGTCAACGAGTTATGAATGTACTCACAACGAACTGTAGAGTATCTTTAATATCTCCAAACGTTGTTATGAGATTCAACGCACCTTTCTTCTGTCTGCAAGCGTCACATGCCCGACCACGCTTCTTCTTGTGAGGAATGACATTGTGATGGTTTTGTGCCTCGTCTTCTGAAGACATCTGATTCTGAATTATAGAAAAGTCGTAGTAGAAGGTGTTGAATGATCAGGGACTGAGTCGACGGGTATGACAGCGGTATAAGAGGCGAGTCTCTGCACGCAGTATGATAATCGCGGTGCCGTTTGGCGTCTCGCACACTGACTCGGAGTATGTCCTTCAGGGGTGCAAAATAGCTATGTTGTGCACAAATGTTGCAATTTTCTGACGAGCAAGTGATCGCAGTGATGATGGCGGTTGGTAGACAACATGGCTGTGGCGATCAAAAATGTCGCAATAATAGAATCGTCGGTATGTCTCGTTTTGGAAAGCCGTCGGGACGGCGCTTACTAGTAGATCCCTTCTCTCCGTCCGCTCATCTTGTACGCAGTTTTCCGTTGAACCTGATGTCAACGATAGGGCTCCTCGGACAACAGGGATCAACTGTATATCCTATTTCCATATTCCAGTATATCAATTTCCCCAGGAGGGTACGTGCAGTGCGTCTATCATGTTGTTGGACGGGAAGTGACTATCTTTACGTTGGAAGCCACAGTGACTGGTGCAAGGTTTAACTCTGGTGGCGTTTGAGCAGGCGTTATTGCACTTAGTGCATTCTTCATGTCAACATCAGTTGGTTGGGGGCCGACCGCAGCAGACGCGAACGCCAGTCTAGAGTGCGCATCTCCCGCAATGTGGGTAGAATGTAAAGATGCCGTACGCCGTTAGGAAAGAGCGACCTCTGATATCCCAACCGGCATTTCCGTGGAAGTTTCACTATCTCCTCTCCCCATTCATTCATCAGTACACACCGGAAAGACACGATCTGCAGCCCGGGGACAGAGTAAGCTCACAGGTATAATCATTCGAGGGGGACGCTGGCCAAGAGGGCTGAAACTTATAAGTAGGAGCCTTGGTACTCTGCGGTCATTTCAGTCGCGATACTTCCCATCTCAACATGGATACAGCGAAATCTACCGCAGGTGGTATTAGCCAGCTTCGAGCCCTCGCCGACATCATCTTGTCCTCTATCGACAAGATTGAAGCGGGACTAGACTCGAGCGGGCAAACATATCCGTCTGCAGATGAGCCGTTCAATATGGAAGAGGAGCTGACTCGTATGAGCCCGGACATCGCTGAGCCAGGCAGTATCCTCGTCGCTGCCGCTGGCCAGCTCATTGCCGCCGTCCGTCTCCCTCCCCTCTCCATGTTGATACATGCTACCCAGGTAAATCACTTCCTTACATTATTGTCGCTCATCAAGTAATACAGTACTAGTTTCAAGTCTCTGCATGCATCAGAGTTGCAATTCAGACTCACGTTGCTGAAATCCTCAGAGATGCAGGCCCACAGGTACGATATCTGTATTTCTTCTTATTCTTGCTTCCTTTATCAATTTGGAACGATAGGGTATGCCCATCAAAGAGATTGCAGCTCCTACGGGAGTAGATCATGATAAATTAGGTTCGTGCCGAGATCTTAAACTGTCCCTTGGTTTGGTTCTAATCAAATTCTCCTGGACAGCACGCGTGCTTCGTTTACTCGCCACCAACCACATTTTCAGAGAGGTCGCTGTGAACGTGTTTGCCAACAATAAATTATCGACTATGCTCGACACTTGGCACTCTGTGGATGACCTATTGAAGAAGTGAGCTCGCTGCACCGTCTACTATGCTCCGCGCGCTGACCCATGCTTATCAAGTGGTGAAAATAAGCACGATGACACCCTTGGATTTACAGCTCTTCTGGAACATTTGTGGGTACCCAGTTGTAGAGTTCCTTGCTGACACTGATAATTCTGTAGATCCGATGAAGGCTTCAAGTCCTCAGCCTATCTCGCTGAGACGCTTACTGACCCAACGGTCGCGAGATCAGGCGAACCCTCCGAAGCTGCATTCACGAAAGCTTTAAGGACGAACATGTCTTTCTGGTCTTGGTTCGAACTCCCGGAGAACGCTTACAACCTTAAGCGATTCAACTCCGCTATGGAGGGTGCACAGAATGCATCCCCGCCCGACATGCTGCTCGAAGGTGCGCCACCCCCTGATAGTAAATCAATGTGGTACGCGAGTCAAGGGGCTGACGATGATGGACAGGATTCGACTGGAAGGGACTTCCTAATGGTGCCGTAATTGTCGATGTGGGTGGCGGTGTAGGCTCCCAGAGCCTTGTTTTGGCCAAGGAGTTCAAGCACTTGCACTTCGTGGTCCAAGATCGAGAGGCTGTCATAGTTGACGCCGCAAAGGTGATAGCACTAGCCTCTCTCGCTGACATGTCGCTCACTGGTGCACGAGAACAGTATTGGAAACTTAAGTTCCCCAAAGCGATCGCTGACGGCCGAGTAAAACTCCAGGGTCAGTGTCTTAGTTCATCACAGAGCCATTGACTCGGTCTGATGATTTGCTCCAACATCTAGCGCATGATTTCTTCACCCCACAGCCTGTGCATAACGCGGCTGTGTTTATACTGCGCACCGTCTTGCACGATTGGTCGGACAAGTACTGCTTACAGATCCTTAAACATCTTCGCGCCGCAGCTGCACCTACCAGCCAGCTGCTCATCGTCGACAACACCGTTCCCTACGCGTGCGTTGACACCACAGCCGCGCGCGACATTCCCGGCGGCGCCCTCCCCGCCCTGCCTGCCCCGCTCCTTCCCAACAAAGGTGTGGCGAACGCTCTCCCGTATCAAGCAGATCTGCATGTGAGTCACCACCTGATTACGATTGGAACACACGACTCAGACGCATGCGTGTACAGATGCTGAGTGCTTTCAACGGTAAAGAGCGCACCGTGGCTCAGTTCGATGATCTCCTCAGGGAGGCAGGGTGGAAGATAGTCCTTGTGTTCCATCATGAAGGACTCGCCACAGAGATCGCCAGGATCACGGCCGTTCCTGTATCGCCGGAGCCTGCAGCGATCGCCGTGACTCGTTTGTAAACCTGGATCATAGAGCCTTGCTAGCGATAGCAAGCAATCTTGTTCAAGCCACTAGCTACTTGTGCCGTAATGTCGTTGTGAGCTCTTCGGACACTATGCTTTTCCGTAGAGAATGCTCAGCGAACCCAGACCCTAATGTGGTTACTTATGGACGCAAATTTGTAGTTGGTTCGTATCGACTACATGTAACGCACAGATTGACTTTCCTGCTACGGCTACTAGATACAAGTTAGTAGTCGCGAGTGTGGGCTAGCGGAGGCCGGCGTCATGATGGAGGGAGTCCGTACTCGCCAGCAACGAGGTTGAATCGGCCTCCACTTGTCCCGAGGATGAGGCTTCACACTCCTTGAGAGCCCGGGCCTTCGCTCTGCGATAAGCTCGTGCTTTCCGTTGACGGACAACGTAGCAGTTATAGAAGCCGTCAAGAAATTGTGCAGCTCGCTGGCGCGTCCAGTCCGAATAGATATCGGGAGTCCATGGCTGATGTTTCTGCATGTAGTGTAGTGAAGCACGTCTTCAGCACAGTGAATCTTGGACAGAACCTGCAGTCCCAGAAAGCTGGACCATCCTACGCAAACAGGCATTAACATATACTGTACAACCTTGCGTAGTCGAAGTCGATGATACGCACTCTACGCACTCTACCCTGATCGGAAATGCAAACGTTGCGGGGGAGGAAATCCCCGTGGTATATTCCTGCTATATGCAATTGTTACAAATGATACCACGCTCTGTATCTGTGGAAATAGTACGATAGACTCAGAATCATGTCGCATGCTCGCTTAGGCTAGAACAGCGATACGTACCTATCCTCAATCGAAACGTCGTCCCAGTCTCCCTCAAGACACTTGCCCACATATTCGGTCACGAGACATACGACTGGTGTGTTGGACACAGTAGTAGTCCCAGAGCAGTGAAAGAAGAATTCAGGTAACAGTGATCCTTGTAATTTGCAGTGTTGTGCGTAAACCTCTGCTTCATCCTTGAGACGGCCTTCTGTGTCTCCTTCCACAATCTTGCATACGATAGGTGCGGGGCATATGCCCCCGTCTTCATCGGCTAGCGTGCCTTTGTAAACCTTTGAATTGCCGATGTGTAGGACTTCTTGAACGTTGAAGACGAAGAAGTTGTTGCCCTCGAAGGGATTGGGGGGATTTGTTACGTCAATTTCGAGCGTGTATTGGAGTTTTTCATGGTCTGGGCAATCGAGAATCACGGTTAGTTTTGTCATCACAGTACCTACTACCTGACAGTGCGGGCGGGACTAGTGGTTGGTTTGGAGTCGAGCACCACAAACTTGCTATCGATGACAAGACGCACGCGTTTCTCCGTAACTGTAGAGCTGTCTGAAGGGCCGCAAATCAGGTTCAGACGGACTTACAATGGATTCGGTCGGTAGATGCTGGTAAGAACACGACAAGTTGCAACAAGACGCAGCGTGACGCTCGACCTGCGGCAAGTATATGCGCGTCTATATAGACGCCCTTTTAGCGACCATTTGCTTTTTACTATTTAGCGCTCAATGCGCCACATAAACTTGACATAAACTCACTCCGTTATGTGCTTCTAGCCTACTGCGTACTTATACTGCATTATTCAATTACTGAACCCTACCATTGTCGGGAAAACCGATGAATTATTGCAATTCACGACGAACTCATGAGCTTGCGCGACGACCTGGGTAGTAATTAGCCCAATTGTGCTCGCCACGTCGCTTCGGTTGACAGCTCGCCTGATGAGCTCGCGATACGACGGTCCAACGTCACACTCAGAAGTTGACGCAAATGGCCAACGTCCTCGTCGGTGACGGAGGGTCAGAGTATAAAATGCGCCTTCGTTCACTCGACGGCATTCCAAGAAACAAACTTCCCCCATCATGTCCACGGTACAGTCCTGCAAAGTGTCCTCCGTGTTTTCGCTCATTTTTTTCATAGCCTCTTAGCCAAGAGTACCGCGAGCGCGACGAAGCGTTGACTGTGAGTGTCGGTTATTCCTCGCCGTGTCGGAACTGACAAATCCTGACAGGTAGACCAATTGAGAGCAGATCTCTTCCGGAGATACAAGGATGATCCAAGGCTGCAGCCCTTCGTCGCACTTTTGGACGCCGTTGAAGCACCGGAGGTCGACTACGACAGCCCACAGGTTGAAACCATTATCCATGATCTCAAGACTCTCAATCGCGAGCTGATTCCACTCAAAGCTAGGAAGACACATCTTGTTCGCCCTTTCTTTGACCCCACCCGTGAAAATGGCGAAGAAATGAAGACTGCTGACGCGGCACTGGCAGCTAAGGCTGACCAGAGCGGTGAAGGACTCCAGAAGGTTGCGCACGCTTTCAGTCATGATGTCTCCCCGAACACCACGACATTCATCGACGCCGACGTCGAAGAAGTCGTCACTGAGGCACCGTTTTCCAATTGGGGCAAAACTGTCCAGTTCACGGCGGGCCATACGCTTGTTGTGCGCACCGTCAAGGGCGTGCAGGCGGTGGTTCGCTGGGCGGCTCAGCAATCGAACAAGCCCAAAGTGCGCGTCGCAGGCTTTCGCCACAGTTGGAGGTGCGTCACGGTCAAATACATCTTATTCTTTGCATTCGTCTCTCATACCTGCCTCATCAGCGATCTGTTTGGTGCTGACGGCGACATCATCATCATGTTCCTGCCATTCGACACGCTGACGAAGATACCCTACAAGGCACCCGATCCTTCATGGCGCAGCGAACTTACGGGCAAGCACGCGATTCAGCTCGTGAACACCGTTGCTGGACGCTCTCCGCCGCCTGGGCATGCCTTCTGCAAGGTCATGGCCGGTGTAACCAACGACCAGTTCCGCGAATGGAGCTTTGCGAACCAATCTGTGTGCATCCCATTCAACGTCATCATGGTCGAGGTATGCGATAAAATCCACCGACGTCTGCTTATGTTTGTTTATACACTAGCTAGATCACTTTCGGTGGTTCCAATGCACCTGTCTGTCACGGATCCGGATTTTCTTCCACGACTTTATCGGACCTCGTCAAAGAGGTTACTTACGTCGACGCTAAAGGTGAACTCCAGACAATCAACGACAAAACGGAGCTTATGGCAGCCAGCGGGTGCTTTGGACTCCTCGGCGTTGTCGTTTGCCTCACTCTACAGCTTGACCAGATGGGTATCACTGAGATGATGCCTGTCAAGCTTCCACTTCCTCTTGCCATCCCGCCGCCGCCTGGATACAAGGTTCCCTGGGAGGTCAAGCTTATGATGCTAGCTCGAGGTATCGATGCGGAAGACCTAGAGAAGGCCCAACGAGATTTTATCACGCGATGCGAGAACGATTACTACCTCGAGTGGTTCTGGTTCCCGTACCAGCTTGATTGTTGGGTGAACACATGGAGCAGTTTGTATCATTTTTGACATTCATACAATGTCACACTCATATTGTCAATCGCAGAACGTGCGCCAACTTCCCGCGACACGAATATCAAGGCGTATCCCGAAGCGGACGGCATCAAAGGAGTGAAATCACAGCAAGCAAGTGTTACTTGCATATACAGCGTCCTCTTATCTCATCGTTCTTCTAGATTCAAGGAGCTCTTGCAGAGCAGATCTCCAATTGCCCGCTGTTCCAGGCTTTTGATGGCAGGCTTCAGGCCTTTGTCCTAGGTCTTGGCGCTATGCTGGCTCTCCCGGATGCTAAGTATCCTGAAGACGCGATCAAAACGTATGTTAGCGAGGCTTTGCACTTCAGACGCGGCATACGTAAGATTCTCTCTCTTCAGCTTGTGTTACCGTGATTATTCAGTGTCTTGCCACAGAGAACTTCCGCGCTTTGGATACCGAATGGGAGATCCCATTCACTACCACCAATGGGCGAAGAAACTACGAGGACGTTCAGCGTGCATGGTATGTTACAATGTTTGTGATGCAAGCCATCAATCTGACATGAATTGCTGGAAGGTGGGACGGTATCACTGCAATCTATTCCCGTGAAGATGCTCCTGTCCGCGTCGCCCTCGAGATGCGCCTCACCGGCGGGTCTGACGTCCTCCTCGCTCCCCAGCGCGGCAACACCGCCGGCACGATCTCCATCGAAGTGCTGTCGACGCTCATGACCCCGCCCGAGTCGTGGCGCAGCTGCATGCAGCTGATGGCCGACAAATGGGCGGGGTACGACCTCAGGGACGAGCGCGGGCGGGTGCTGTACCCGCGTCCGCACTGGGCGAAGCAGTGGGCTGGCCTCACGGTGCACGGCAAGGACATCAAGACGTATTTCAAGGAAGACGCGTACCGGTACGCGTTTGCGGAGTTTAGAGACACGTTTGCGCAGATCGTGGCGAAGAGGGGGAGTAGTGTTGAGGAGACACTAGGGATGTTTGGGAACAAGATGATGCGTGAGCTTATCTTCGAGTAAACGATCCCGGTATCATGTGGATGAAGAATACGGTTTCTCGCTCTCGAACGGCGTCGCGCTCGGTTACTTGAACAGGTGCATGGAATTCAATGAATATGACTGCAGATGTTTGCATCATTCTCTTTCGACGCATCGGTGCTATTGGTACAGACCTCGCAAAGCCTCGTCGCTTCTGTTTTGCGCGTCTTGGCCATCCACGTACGCAAATCGACGGGCAGGACGACCACCTCACCTGTTACACGTGGATTGGGAACTTGGCCAGGGTTCAGATGTTGGATAGCGGCAGAGCGCAAAGAAGATGAGCGCAGGTGGCCGCTGGCGACAAGGGGCAAGTGAAGAAAGCACGAGGTGGCTACTAGCGCACGGTGGCGAATGGAGAGCAAACGCTGGCCATTGCTATTTGGTGACATCGGCTAATCTTAGTGAATTAGTTTGATGCATCGTGGTTGTGGCCGCTCTTTCTAACAAAGAAAGCTCACAGCACCGTAACCTGTGTTCATGATGGGGGCCAGGTTTGCCAGGCCATAGCGCAGACAAAGCAATTTTCCAAGGTTTCGCTGAGCCTTTCGGCCACCTGAATAGAATAAATAGGCGTGAATAACGGTACTGACAGCCCCACAGCCTGTCCACACATTTCACCCATCCATCCTACTTCTCTGCCAGCATAGAACTTACCATGTCCAACGAACCATACACCAGCGAATCGCAGTGCAGCGCCATCTCTCTAGGGTCGCCTGCTCCGGAGTATTTTAGCTTTCCTCAGAAACCATCGGCCTTTGGGTTGTCTCGGGAACCATCCACGGCGTCCTTGTGCGAGTCGGACTATCCTCCGAGTCCGCCGACGTGCTTCGATGAGCTCGCTCCAGAAATTCGGGCCGACATGATTGCAAGCTCGGGATACTACCAGTATTATTCCCAGACGACTGTCGGTCAAGACGAAAGGAAGAGTTCGGCCGCAGAAGATACACCCTCTACACGTTCGTTCACAGAATCGGAATCAGGGTACGAAACTGGTAAGTGCCATCTTCGTCCTGTGCTATTATTTGCAGTTCTAAGATCGATGTTGTGCAGCTGAACCAGAAGACGAAGATCCATCGGATACGCCCTTGCGCTCTCCTGCTGTCCTAGCTACAGGGGGAGCCATGGCACATGAGCTCGCTAGGGGCCGTGAACGTCTTGGTCCATTCCATTGGATAGATCCCCCCTCTGAGCACGATTATGAGAGCGTCTCGCTTGAAATACTATTGGTGCAAAGACGGGCCGACGACTACGATAGCAGCGACCTTGAAGATAATGAAGGATCTTGCAGCGAGTACAGCGAGTCTCAAGTTTCTGACGGGGGGTCTCAGACGTCGTATTCCTTTTCTCAAGAGGACTCCGACTCCGGGTATGCGAGTAGCTTCTCGCAAGGTCTGGACGATGCTAGCACTACAGTCCCCTCCACACCGACAATCAACCCACTTCAGCGCGGATTGAGCCGCACCCTTTCAATTGAGAGCAGCTGGTCACAGTTGTCTTCATCTAGCCAATCGACACTCCGGGGTTTGCAGCGGGAGAGCAGTGTGGCGTCGATATCGGGGTCCTCTGACTTGTCATACTCTCAAAATTACGACCAGTCCAGCCAATTGACACTTCATGGTTTGCGGCGGGAGAGCAGTGTGGCGTCGGTATCGGGGTCCTCCGACTTGTCGTACTCCCAAAACTACGACCGCGAGGAGACTCCTCTGATTGAAGAGGATTGGCGGGACCCCATGCAAGACTACAATTACTCTCTGAGTCAGATTAAGTATTGAATTTTTTCTTTGTGGCGTGCAGCTGTGGCTCGAGTCCTTTTAGTTACCATCAAGTATGACTTTCCAATGTATCCACCATAATATGAGATATACGATCTACATGATTTTGGCAAATGTTCTGGAGACGATATCCGACGATTGTGATAGCCGTGATGGTGATGGGGTGGCCTATGGTATTCTTGAAATGAAGAATGTCGTGGCCGATCTGATAGGCCGTGCATGTCCCATCGCCACGGTGGCCGTACAAAAGACAATGCGACTGCGGAAAGCTAGACAGCATAAATATGAGTACAGATGATAGGGCAGTGATCTCCAGCACTCTCTCCCGCACTCAGCACTTCCAACACCCGCATATCGACGCGCCATCACAAACCTGCTATGTCCCAACCTCGTTACAACCTCAGATCTCAGCCTCGCGAGGTAGTCCCATCGTACTGCGAAGACGACGACAGCGACACCTGCACCGACACAGGGTCCGAGGGCTCACGGTGTACTACTCCCGTACAGCGGAACGTTTCTCTTCCCGACGATGATTCGCCCGCGTTTTGCTCTAGTCAGCCTAGCGAGTATGGAGAAGATGACACGGCCACAGAGCCCCCTGCCTCTATTCCGAGTACCAGAGCTGGATCCGAGGCCCCTCAAGAGATCAGTGAAGTTCTTCCTGTTCAAACTCCACAAATTTCCTTTTCTCGTGGTAAGTGTCGAAATGATCTAAAACCAGAGGCCACGTCAACTAACTCTGTTGCGGGTCGTTAGAATCGTCAATTGCGCCGTCGGAATACGACAGCGACGACGAGGATGGGCCTAGGGGAATAAGGAGTGAATGGGACTCCAACGATACGAGCAGATACGCATGGGACCAGTCCGGTGAAATGCTGAGTTTCAGTCAGGACGATTATTCTGAATGTTCTCAGGAATCATCCCACAGTTATGGCGATGAGTGAAGGGTCTCCAGTTGGCATATAAGACTGCCGCTTTCTGTAGTATACGTTCATTGTGTCAATAGGGTCCCGGGATAACTCTAATATACTTACAAAATGCACCGCGAAATATTTTGTGAAGACCGGCCATGGCAGCTTTCTTTCACAAGATACGAGAGACACGCGCCCAGCAGGCCAGAGTTGATGCGCCACTCAGACAAAACGTGCTGTCCGTTGAAACGAGGTGTTTGTACAGGCATAGCTACGGGACGAGCATGGCCCGTGCCAGTGATGGTGGCCTGTGATGCCAATGTTGAGTACTTATAACTGCCGGGAGACTAGCTGCCACAGCAAACTTACCTTCCACCTTCTACTACAGTGACGCGCCAACTCGAACCCTCACAATGAGCCACTTGCCACGCCCGCAGAGCCGGCCCCTTGGGGCCAGGCCTGTACCAACCCCCCGCGTAACTAGACAAGATCAGGACCGTGGTGCTCAACCCGCTCCTGCACAGTCCGCCTCCAACCACACGACTACCCAGGCCGGTGGCATGCCAGTGGCTCCTACGAAATTAGGGAGGAGGCCAAGAGTTCCAAGGCGAAAGATCAGCGGCTCTTCAGCTTCCCTCGCACCTGTCGTCGAGCCCGACGATCTGGTGTACGCTCCTCCGAATAACGTCCAGGCAACTCCCTACCCATCGTCGCCGCCCTTGGATGAGGAGTCCGTCAATAAGTTGATTCTGAGCAGACAACCAACACAGAAGGAGGTACGAGTCAAGAAATGGCTAGCTGGGACTGGGACACCGTGGGCTATCACGGAGACTCAGGAAGCCATCTCGAAGACCCAAGGGACTGGCAATGCGAAGGAGGCGCTGCTAGATGGCTGTTAATGCCTTTGTCCTCCTTGGAAGCTCATAAGCAACCAGGAAAGCGAGGGCGGTGTCGGACGATTCAGCCAAGTTGATTTCTTCTAGATTTGCATGCTTCGATCAGGATGACAGGACGAGGTTGAACACGATGATATCTTGTTGACTATGTAGTCTTGACGCTTTTTTTTGTTCTTGTTAAACCTCAAGAGGGCCGTGGGTGTTTGTACCTGCATAGCGACGGGACGACTATGGCCCGTGCCAGTGATGGCGGCCTGTGACGCCATGTTGAGTACTTATAAACGACGCTGCTGCCATAAAAAAATCACCTCTGAACACCCCGACTCCCCCAGCCGTTTCTGCATATGGACAAACCTTCGCGACGGCCCCAAGGGGCCAGATCTATGCCACCTACCCAGATGAACACACGCTTCCAGAGTCAAGGTAACCAGCCCGCTAGGGAGGACCAAACGTCGGAAGTCGGCCCAGTGACTGTCAGGCACGTTCCCGATGCTGTACAACACTCCTTCATCTCAAATTCCGTTCGACTCTCCAAACCCCAGCCTCCACGCTCACGCGCACCATGTCGGACAATGGGCAAGGACCCACCGACAGACGCGTTGAAGAGAAGACCGAGAGTGAAGCCTGTTCGGAGGGCAACCACTGATGACGTTGGCCGTTATGCTGCTGGGCCACCGGCACGGGACGTCTGCTACAAGCCTGTGGTCACTCAAGCGCAAGCAGCTTGCAGCCACCAACAGGTAACTCGTAACCCCCTGCCGCTACCGGAGGGCCCCATCTCCCTCCAACCAATCAATAGATTTCCTCGTGTTGTACGCCAGGATGGAATAAGGCCACCACCAAAGCCGAAGCTAAAGATCGACCCTCCAGGAAGGGGTGGGTCGCTTCCGTGATTGTATACCAGGACTCGGGATTAGTGGTACAAAGGTCGAGAAGGATCCCAGGCGAGGGTGGTTGACTGCGATTCAGCTGACCGGGACAGCGAGGCGGTGTCGGATGATTCAACTTATTTAAAATTTCTTGGATTTGCACTGGTAGAGCTGCCTCCATCAGGATGGGGATTAACGCGGTCTACTTTTTCGTCAAACTTCAAGAGTGCCGTATGCCATGCAGACGAGGAATCAGGCTCATCGGTCCCAGTCCCAGCTCTAGCAGCGATACGAGTAGCCCCATGCGAATCTGCGCGAGGGAGCCGATATGTGCCACTCGGTTAAGGTCCTGCATTTCCATTTGCGCAACCCTTTGTGCCTTTGTGTCGTGACGATGGCAACAAGCCTGGTCCGCGCTAGCGATGGCGGCCTACCGATCCCTTGCTGAGTCCCTACATAACCGGAGAGAGACCGCTACAACAAACAAACTCACATTCCAACCCTTGCGATATTCACTCGAACCTTCCTCCGACATCGACCTCATATCCTCGCCCGATGAGCCTGTCGTCACGCCCGCGGACGCCCTACGGGGCCCGACCTCAACCTTCCTCGCAGAGAGCTAGACAGAATGCGTATCACGACGCTCAGTCCGCCGTGGAGAGCCGAAGGAGGGCCTTGGAGGCGCAGGTAGCCCTCGACCAGATGCTTGCAGAGGCCAACCGCCGCTCTTCCGTTCCTGCACAGCACCCCTCCGACCAACCGTCTTCACAATCTCAAACTCAGCCGCTCGCGTCGATCGTAGCGAAATCCAGGAGAGAGACGAGGGTGGAGCCTGTCCATAGAACGACCGTCGACGACGCTTCTGCGCCTGCACCTCCACAAGCTTACTCCAACCACCAAATGGCTATTCAGGCTCAGGCATACCGGAGCGCAACCACACAGCAATCCCTGGATCCCGTTGCGGCGCAGGGAAGTCCTGCATTGTTCCAACATGTCGGCAGAGGTATCTGTGTTCGTCCAAACAGAAACAGGCCGCTTCCTCCCATTCCTAATGGGGCACGTCTCCCGAGACCTGTTGTTCCTGGTGTTCCTTTCCATTCAGCTTCCAAGCGTGCGCTTCCTGTTCCTCCTGCTCCGAGTGGAACCAAGACGCAACCAAAGCCACGTATGCTCCCATGAACGATAGACGACGATTGTATTCTGTGGACCGGATAGAAAGACTTGCATATATCTCGGCATACAAACTTTAGATCTGTAACAATGGAACTAAATATCAGCGACACAAATAGACAATGGCATCGAAAGCAGACGTACCAACACAGCTTGCGTAAGTACCGTTTCCAGACGCCCAGATGCGAACGAGCATCAAGCGACCAGCGGGGAACAAAGGACCTCGCGTGCGTGCCAAACAGTAAGTGCATAATATGCAAACAACCGAGAAGCGTCAGGCTCCTAGTGGCGTTGTTGCCATATTTTATCAGGACTTGGCATGTGACATGCGATTTGTCGTGAGGTGAGACGAGGTCCGCGCTGCTTTGCACGAACAGATGTCGACGACAAAGGTTTACATTCAACATCTGTTCATTTCGAGCCCGTCCACCACACCAGGGGACAAGCGGTTTGTCGCTCCCAGCGTCGAGGAACCGGTGAAATGCTCTCAGTTATCCATATCGTGACCCAAGAAGGTAATGAGCGATGAAAAATACAGCACGTATCCTCGTGTCGAGGTGTGCCACTCGCATGAGGCCGTGAGTCCGTAAGCGGCACCGCCTTCGTGCTCGTGCCTCCGTAACGACGCGAACGAGGGTGGCCCGCGCGAACGATCATGATGGCGGCCTGTGGGTCCATTGCTGTATATTTATAAAGCGCACTGAAGGGCTGCCGCCCAATTCAATAACAGACTCACCTCCCAGGCCATAGCATCCCGCCACTGTAACTCTTAACTCTTACTCCCGCACCCTCCACCAACGTCATCACCAATACCCTCACCCCGATCCCGCACCCGCACATTGCACATCACACGATGAGCCAACTACCGCGCCTAGAACCTAACCGCGCACCCGCCCCATCGACATCCTCCCAACCTCAATCCAAGAAAGCCACCCAACCGCACATACAAGGGACGCAAGTAAAGCCCACCGTGCCGCTCCAGCCCATCGACAAACACCCCCGCCGAGCGGGCTCGCTGCCCAAGCCGACGCTGCCCCGGATCGACCCCACGGCGAAGCCCAAGCCCGAGCCGAGTACGCCATGGATACCGGTGTACGCGCCCCCAGCCCCGGCTCCAGCGAGGAGTCAGACTGCGCCGAAGGCGGGCGCGAGCACGGCGTGGTTGAAGCAGCTAGTCCCGAGCCTCGGTCCGCCGTCGCTCGACAAGGCGAAGCAGCCGAAGCGAGCAGATAGGATGTGGATAGAGTGAGCCTGAGTAGAATTTCGAGATGTTGAGTCTCGAGTTTGGGCGGGACGAGGTCCTGCGTAGAGGAGGATGTCGATCCCTCCTTATGATTGTGGATAGCATTATTTATGAGTGAATTTTGTCACTTCTGCGCAGTCAATGTGTTATTCAGACTTTGTACCATTAGCAATATAGATATAGCACCTCACCACGAATGATTCAACCCGCCAAGATCTACGCGATGGTCAGTGGAGAACGCCCCGACGCGAGCAGTGGTCTTCCAGAGAGGCACATAGATATCCAATCTACAGCTTGACACCACCACTCTCTTCTAGGTTTCATGTGATTTAGGAGCGTATAACTTACGCGCGATATCATAGAGGTGGCTTACCGGTGGAAAGATAACGACATCCGATGTCGGGATGACTGACTCGAAAGGAGGTGTCGCACTGCACAGGAAACGACGTTGACGCATAATGTGCAGTAGCAGGACCTCCGCGGGCACGCTGGACTCGTAGCGCATCATACTATCACGGACCTGTACTGATTCGTATTGAATCGTACACGACGCCCCGCGACGCCTAATTCGTGGGCGGATGAGGGTGCGCTCGGCGAGCCTGCGCCGTCCAGTCGGCAGTCAACAGCAAGGTCAGAGAACGAAGTCTGGGGTTTGTGTCGCGACGCAGAAAGACGGCGAACTCGACATGGCGTCATGGGCATCAGTAACCCAGCTCGAGAACAAGAGGATGTACCGTATGTCCTGCTATATGCTGCATGCTGTATCAGTTCGGCATTATGCTGGACATGTACTGCATTGATGATAGAGACGACGTACGGGTGATAATATAAGATTGATATTCTGGTAAGAGTGTCGACGGCGAGGAGGAAGCTCGGCGCGTCGAACGTCGAGAGACATAAGGACCTGGGAGCGCGGCGGGCAGTCGAGGGAGCGGTATTGATGGTAGATAGTGGGATGGCAGATCGACGCAGTGTAAGTGTAGCGCATATTCCAGACCCTCTGAAGGCATCATGATCTCGAGGACCTGCACATGTCTACTCGATTCTTGGTCCTTGTTTTCTGTTGAAGCCGCCACGAAAATCCATACGTCAACAATAAACATGAGTATTGCGGACTAAACATACACATATGCAGATCGTCGGTCGAGCGTGAGCATCATGCATATGTACGCAGAAGATTAAGATTCACGTGGCCCCGCGAGACTCGGGACGCATCCCGCAATACGTCCCGCAACCCCGCTTTCGAAGGTCGGAAGTTCGCAATTCGAAAAAAATGCGAATAACACATGGGTTCGTGGGAGGTCATGGGTCCTGGGGCCAATGATATGGTCGGGAGCGTCGGAGGAGATTGGAAGCTAGAGACTTGAACTCGGAGGCGTGGGGGCTCGGAGGAAAGGAGGCGTGGGGCGTGTGGGGGCTTGTGCGGTACGGTCATGGCCACCCCCTTCAAACCTGCTATTTTCAGGTATGCTTTGCGCCCGAGCGTCGTGGGCGTTGTGGATGTGGCGACGGTGCGGGGAACATCGCGCCAGGATATTCATCGGAGATTAGCTGCACTGGGAATGGCAATAGGTGCGTCGAATGTGTCGTTATCATCATTGTCGGTGCGCAGAAGCGTCGAAGAGAAATGACCAACCGAACATTTACTATAGGTAGTCTATAGGCGTCTTGCATATACCCACGTCTGTCGACGACCTTGCTCGCGTATGCCGTCGGAGAAATGCAAGCTATACTAGTTGGTGAGTCGAACGTATCGTTATCGTCTCGGAAGCGTCGAAAGAGGAAGAGATGACGAACATTTGCTAGCATATAAGCGTGTCGCGAGGCTCCACTGCAACTATCGAACGACCTTGCTAGTGTACACCGTCGGAGAAATGTAGGCTACACTGGTCGGCGCGTCGTACGTATCATTATCGTCGTTCGGAAGCGTCGGAAGAGGAAGAGATGACGAACATTAACATTTGCTAGCATACAGGCACTTGAATGTAAGCCACGACTGTCGACGACCTCGCTGTCGCAGAAATGAAGGCTCTACACTATGCAATCGGTGCGTAGAATGTGCATATCATTATGTATCATCGTGTCGAACGAAAGAGATGACGAACGTTGACCATATGCTAATGATGTTATAGGTGTAGCCTTAGAATGTAGAACGCCCGCCATCGACAGTGGACACAGACAACGACGGTCAACCAATGGCGTCGCGTGGCGTCGCGCGCTACCACCGTGCGCCGTGGACCATGGGGTCGATCAAGGTACTGCTCACCAAAGGGGATAACGCAGCCAGGCCAGGACCACAGGACGGCCATGCTCGACATCGAGGCCACACCTCCAATCGACCAATCATCGACGCGCTGTTTAATTGCAGCAAGACACGGCATAATCGTACTCGAGAGCTTCATTACTGGTGGAGCGTTTCAGAATACGAGCACCGCGAGCCAGCAGACCTCGCTGCGGCGGTCGCGGAGCGATCGTGTGTGGGGTGGTGCAAGGACGAAGGACGAGAGGGCGGGCCTCGGTCCTGAGTCCTGATGCTTGCATCCGCATCCACAGAGGAAAATCCTCGACATCTCGGCGCAAGCGTTGAATTATCGTGCCGGGCGTAGAGGGAGACGAGGATGGGGAAATGGCGGAGCACGCGTAGGGTGGTTCGTGGGGTAAGGCGGGGAATGGGTGCGAGACCGAGAGTAGACGAGGAGATGAAACCGCGAAGAGGTGGTGGACATTGGACGGCGGCCGACGCTTGTCGTTGCAGGTCGTTAGTGGTGGCGATGAGCAAGGTGAGGAGGTCGACTCTGAGACTCTTCACGCTTTCGTGCCAGCGCAAAGGCCACGAGACCGCGGGCCACGAGGAGGTCGTCGGCCATGAGGAGGATGCCAGCGGTGTTGTCAAAGAGGCGGCTCCCGACGCGTCGGCCCTAGGCGCTGCGATCGGCGGCGGGTCCGCGTTGATCGAGTCGAGACCCGGCCGTCCCGGCACGCGCGCCGGGCCAATGGCGAGACGCGCCGGCGGGCGAAATGAAGCCTAATTGGTCACCGCCGCACTCGCATGGACCAGGATGTACGCACGAAGGTGGCGGCGTATTCGTGGTGGCACGGTGGCACGGTAGCAAGCAGGCACGGCGGGATGTCGAGGAGATGCGTTGGGACTTGGTAGATGGCCGGGATGAGATGCATGAGATGCAGAGATGCGATGGGTGGTAGGGGGAGGAGCCAAGCCCTTTGCCTGAATGTGAGGCGTGGAGCGAGCGAGCCCCAGGTTTCCCCGTCCAGCCGTCTCGCTGCGACGGTGAATCTCTCGCAAGTTCCAGCATCGTTGACATACCACCCACTCTATCGTCCACAGTTGCACCCTCGTTGCTGCCACAACCCGCACCCGCACCCGCCCTGCTACGTTCGCCCGCACCTTCGGACTGCGCGAGCCCAGGTTACGCACATGCAGCACCCAGATTCGCGGCGTCGGCGAGGACACCCACCTGCACCCGCGCCCGGCCTCGGACGGCATCGCACGCGCCGCCTGGGTGCGCGCTCGAGGCAGGCAGAAGGGTTGCACCCGCCGCCGTGCAGCCTTCCCACGCCCGGAGCAGGCTCGCCCGTGCAGCGTGCGCGTGTGCAGCACAGGGCCTAGTGCCTGCCCCCCGTCCCTGCGAGAGCCTGAACCAGGGTCAGCCAGGGTGAACTGAGGGTGATCGCACATCTGGACATCTGGAAGCCTTCCAGATCGCCCGCGCGTCACCAGCCCCGAGCCACCCAGCACCACGTATATCACACCCTCCGCGCAACCACTTTGTGCGCACCGTAAAACTTTTCCACCTCTGTCTCCATCCACCTCCATCTCTGTCCTCCGCAAGTCCCACTGCGTATAACGCACCCCGTACGAGGCCGCAAACCCTCCCGCTCATGAACAGCAGGGTCTTCGGTGCGACGCCCAGCATGAACCAGTATCCCGATCTGTTAGAGTGCGTACAACGAAAATGTGCTGCTTTACTGGCTCGCAGCGGTACTGATCATTTTGGCGCCTGTGACTACAGCTTCACCCCCACGCACCCGCTCAACTCGTCTCTCCACGGCCAGTCGCAGCAGTCGTCGCAGTACTCTACCCGCCCCACGACGCCCTGGTCCGGCGCAGTGAACGGCACCAATAACAACGGCAACACCGTCGAGCCCATCCTCTCGCTCGAGAAAGACTTTGTGCGCCATCTCGTTATCTTATCAACTGATCATCTACTCACGCTTTCTTGTTATACTCTCCAGTGCTCAAACTTCAGCTGCTGCGGCCTCGCACTCGCCGACATGCACCAGCTGCTCGACCACTTCGAAGAAGCCCACGTCGTCGTCCTCGGCAACGACGGCGCGCCCATGTACCCGCCCATGGACAACGTCAACGGCACCTGCACCGTCAACCCCACCAGCACCACCGCCACCAACAACAACAACACCAGCGGGAACGCAGGCTTCGCGAGCGCATTGAGCAACCCCGCCGGCTGGGCGAGCCTCGCAGTAGGCTACCCCGCACCCTACCCGCCCGCCGACGCGTCCTTCCAGGCGTACCCCAACAACCCGCTCGTCGACACCAACTTCCTCCTCCCGCCCAACTCATGCCTCCCCACGCAACCTAACGCGTGCACGCCGGCGTTCGGCGACATGGACTTCTCGCAGCCGCCCTTCGATCCGTTTAGTCTTGACTTCGACCTCTCGCAGTCGCAGTGCCCGTCGCAGGCGCAGACGCGCGAGAGCTCGCCCGGTGCGAGCTCGACGTTCAGCACGCCGAGCCTCGCGTGGAGCGATTCCGCGTCGTCCTTCGGCTCCCTCCCCGCTCTCTCCCAATCCGTACCTTCTTCAGGATACAACTCGCCCGGGTACAGCATCGGCTCGCCTGTGTACGGTGGCTCGCCTGTATATGGCGGAGGGTCACCACGGTTCAGCGCGTACAGCGCGGGCTCGCCGACGAACGCGAACACGGACGTCGAGGCGATCTGTCTCCCGCCTGCGCTCCTCAGCATCCAGCCGCCGCAGTCGCGTGCGCTCAGTCTGTCGGCGTCGTTAGCGTCGTCGGCGCGCAGCACGCCCGAGAGCGACCTCCCGCCGATGTCTGTGCCGACCGTGCCCAATATGAATGCCACGTCGGCGCCGGCGTCGATGGCGGGTCAGCGCAAGGACGCGAACGGGCACGCGGACGTGGAGGAGAGCCGTGAGAAGGAGAAACGCACGGCGGTGGGACGCCTGAAAGCGAAGATCTTCGGCTCTGGCTCCAGTTCGTCCAATGGGAATAGCTCAAATGGAAGGAGTGAGAGGAGGGGAAAGGGCGATGGGTACACGAAGAAGCGTGATCCGAGAAGGGAGAAGGCGTATAAATGTCCGGTATGTGTATCTCACTATATCTTTCTACGTGAATGGTGGCTGATTATGAGCAGAGAGCGGGATGCATCAAGTCGTACTTGAACCCGAACGGGCTGAAGTACCATCTCGAGAAGGGGACGTGCATCATCGACCCCTTGTACCGTCCACCCCAGCCTACGACTAACTCTACTACTGCTACTGCCACCGCGAACCTCAATACTACCAACGCGCAGTCGCAGGACCAGAAGACGGGGCCGCTAGGCAGCCTGCCGACGCCTTTGTTGCCGGTAGTGAAAGCCGAGCCCTCCTCACCCACCCCCGCCCACCTCTCCCCTCTCTCGCCGTTAGAGCAGAGCACGCTCTCGCCGCTCGAACCGTACTACTACGCGTACACGTTCCCGTTCCAGTACGGCACGACCGCGCAGATCCCGCGCCAGGGCCGGTAAACCCCACCGTCTCCGCGCTCGCCCGCTTCGCACTCAACTGCGTGTCGACACTCGAGTTCTAATGAATTGGCAGCTGGATCTGTCGCTTGGATTGGCACGCATACGCTTAACGCTTTATCGCACACATACACGATTCGCGATACACGATACACACCACCCTGCGCGTACTCATACACGCGCACGGTGGCTGATTGGCACGCATACGCTCTATACACCGACACCACGGACGCCCCCGCACACACGCCCCCCACCCCTTACGCCACACGCCATACGCTTTGCTTTGTCGTTGCTTTGCTCTGCTCTGACCATACTGCTTTGCTCTTGTCGTTCCGTCGTCCGTGGTCTCTCGGTTTTTGTCGTTCCGGTTTTTGGTTTTGTCTGGTTATTCCTTTCACCATAGACTATAATCGCCTCGCCGTCGCGTTACCTCGTGTACGGTGTCGTCGTTCGCCATAGACTATATAATCCGACTCGCCGCTCACACCCTGCGCCTTCGCCTCGCGTCGCCCACCACTCGATGTTCCACCATCGCGATCGCTCCCACCCCTATCTCCCTCTCCCTCTCCACCGTGCGCACTTACGCGTCCTCGTCCCTCGTCCCTGGTGCCTGCATCCGCACACCCACAGTCAGCGCGAGTGCCAGGCCCGCCAATCAGCGCGCACCGGCCAGTCAGCCACTGAGCCATTCGACCTGGGCCCGCCCTTTCCAATCGCCCTCGGCACCAGCGATCGCCCGATCGCACGGCAGCGACTCGGCATGCAAAATTGCGCGCCGGGCGCGCCGCCGCCTCCCGCCTCCATGGAGATATGGAATTAGGGAAATGAGGGAAATAGGGAAAGAGGGAGATGCGCCGAGGTGTGCCCGGGTGCTCTCGAGACGCGGCGGTTCGGTGTTCGGTGCGATGTGGCGATGTCGATGTGGCGCTTTCGATGTGGCGAGGAGGGATTTGCTCTCTACGCACATTGGCGGCGAGCGATTCATACCACCTATATCGACGACCAGCGACCGAACAACCGACATCCATTTGTCTTAATATTCTCGACAGCCTCGGTACTGTCCTGTACAAAATGCGCCCGCAGGCCGTGCGTTAACGTATCTCTGCGGGCTTTAGTGGTCACACCTGGTCGCCACGTCTCTTCATTTCCATCTTCCGTCTTCTCTTTTCCATCTTCCGCCTCATATCTCTCGGTCTCGGTTTCGGTCTCGACTTCGTGCGCTTGCGCACCTACATATCCTCCTCTCTGCTTCGCTCGCTCTGAACTGATGAAATGTTGTTGTTGTAGTAATTGTATCTTACGTACCGGGGGCTCCATACATCGAACACAGAAGAAGAAACGAAATTATTGTACCACGTATCTCGTATAGAATTCACACGAACGAACGAAAGTAGAAACGAACTAGAATTTTAGAAGCTTCTCATCACGCTACTACTCACCTCTAGACACTCACAAGAACACGACACGGCGACGAAGGAAATAAGAAATAAGACATATATAAAATATAAAATATAATGCCTATATCACCATTGTTTTTGCGAGAGTCGCGATGGAGCCTCGGACGCGTCGTGGATTTGGCTGTGAGATAGAGAGGAAGATTTACATGCGAGATATACAGATATAAGATAGCGAGGTGTGAATCAGAGCCAGAACCGTGAGTCGGGGGTGAGATATGTGAAGAGATGTGCGATGCGAGCAGGTTCGAAGAGGGTCGAGGACCGTGCACATTTCGTCACATTTCACACCCAATCTGATCGAGGCCGCGCATCCAGATATCGAGATACCGCCTCTCGAGACTCGAGATGTTCGCAGTGCCTAGACTCCGCGCAGGCTGCGATGGCGATGTGCCATGCGTTGATTGCTGGACAAGGATGAACACCGGAGGAGGTACAAAGATGGAAGTATGAACAGGCGGTACTTGGCTTTGCGAATCTGTAACTTATACTCCAGAACTCCACTTGCCAGGTTCATGCCGCCACCCTCGAAGTGCACTACGTAAACGAAACTCAATCGCGAGCACGTCTTCGAGCTTGGAGCTTAGAGCTTAGAGCCGAAGCTTGGATCCAGGGCTCGGTACTCGGTGCCTTATCATCAATATTCAATTGTACTGTATCTATACAGCACTGTATTGGATTGTATTGAACGGGATGGATGGAGAGGCCCCATCAGAAGGACGTCGAGGGAGATCAGCAGCCCGCGGGTGTGTTCAGAATCATTACATACCGTCGCGGTCATGATCACCAGGGACGTGGCAGGCGTGGCAGTGAGGCGAGGTCGCTTGGCCGCTCGCGGTTCAGGGTGATTCACGCGTTACGGTTCACGGCTCACGGTGCGCGGTTCGCGGTCCCGCAGCGTTACGGCGACATACCGTCAATGGCACACCGTCCATTGATACCTTGGCAATCACCGCGGCGTGCCTAGCGGGTAGTGGCCATGTCCAAGCCTGTCCAAGCGCATATGCCACGGCTGGGCAGTGGGAAGCGGCAGCAGCGGAAAGGGAGAGGCGGCCGTTCTGGAGGGCGCGGAGCGCCCTTCGGATGCATGATGACTTGTGCGGTGGCATGCAGGTTGTCAATATCGTACTGGCGACCGGCCGGTGAGGAATGGACCCATGCTGTGTGGTGCGGGTGTTGCGCCGTTTGGAAGGAGGAGAACGGGGAAGGGGGACCTGGGGAACTCGGGATCTGCGCGAGTTTCCGGACGAGGGTGGTGTTTTCCGAGAGCTCTGCCAGTGCGAGCGTGATGCTTTTCCGAGACCGAGCGACGTTTTTCCCACCGCGTGCACTCTGTCGTCCTCGCGCGTGATTGTGTCTGTTCGGATTGCGAGCTAAGGACAAGATTGCGCGAGTCGCTTCCTGGTGGCGGGTTCTGGCGAAGATAGAAGGACGGTCGCGCAGGTCGTGCCGACGATAGATGGACGGGCGCGATGACGAGCCTCGCACGCGTTGATACCGAGAAGATGATACCGGGGGTTTGCTGAGCCACGCGAGGCTAAAGGCTAAACGTGCACGGTCCCAGCTCGAGCACGGTGCGCGGGCAGCATGGGAGGATAGACAGAGATAGACAGACAGACAAAGATAACGCAGTGGTATACTTACCTCAGGCTGAAGTCATGCTGAGGCATGAACGTGAAGCGTGTCGGTTACATAACGAACACCCCCGTGCGTCGGAACCAAGGCTGGCTGGCGCCGCGTCTGCTGCTGCAGCCTGTCCAGCGCAAGTACGTCCGACAGCCTCGCAGGAATCGAGCCACCGGAGAAACTGTATCATGGGTGGAACGTATCACAGGGAGGCTCCGGGCGGGCTGATGTGCCCTGGCTGGGGTGTCGCGGGTGCTGGCCAGCTGCTAGGCCTGCAAAGGTAGTCAATATTCGTGCGAGCACTGCGGACATTGAGCTGGGGAGGCCGCACCTGACCTGCAGCTAGCTTGGGAGTCACGTAACGGAGGGCTGCTGCAACGATGGGAACCATCTTCGGGCCATCTGCGTGAGTGTTAACGGGAGCGCCACATGACTAGGGTGGGATGGCGGGCTGCCGTGTCGATATAGGAGTGATGACCGCTGATCTTGTTAGGCGTCCTCGAGGAGGAAGGACTGCTGACCATGGTGGAAATAAAATACTTTGTGGCATGCGCACTCTCCCTCCTGCCTAGTGGTGGCATGCTGGATGCTCTCGTGGATGGCCCATGGACTCGTGGATGGAATATTTTGTCGTGGACCTCATGCTCCGGTCTCCTGGAGACCCCGACGAGGCACCGACGCCCGGAGCAAAGTGATGGCGGGGCCCAGTTTGGGCAAGCCGGCGGGAGATCTGGGCCCGTCGGCGATATCGCGCGCCAACATCAGGGGGATGCCGGCTGATAGGCGCAAGATATCCGGGGACGGAGAGCCGGACCGCGGACTTCAGGCTAGCGCATAATCGGTTAGGGAAGGTCTCCCTCGCGAGGTCTCTGGCGACTTTGCCGCCGCACGTTGAACAAATCTGCCAGGCTTTGCCAGGCCCTCTCCTGCTTTCTGCTCTCAACCAGCAACGACCACCATCGTCAACCCGACGTACCTGGTCTACTCTGCTACACGACTCCCAGCGCGGCCCACCCACCGTCGCTGTTCTCCCGCCTTGATCCCCCCAGGATCGCCCCGCCGTCCTCCCAGTCCGTAGGCTGTCTTAGGCCGACACGGAACGCGGTAAACTTGGCATATTCCGACATCTAGTGCTCAGCCTGCAGGAGCAGCTCGTGTTTGTACTGTCTTATAGCTCGTGACCCTGCTGCCCACACGCACCATCTCTTTGATTTCTCTCTTCTCTCTTCCTCTGTTCTATATACTATACCACCACTGCCAATCTGGCAGCTCATTCGCTCCATGATTGATTTTCCTTCTCCCATCCTATCCGTATCGACCGATGTCGTCAGGGACCTCGACGGCCAGGATGCGCTCTACGGAATGTGGACAGGTACGTCGCCTGTTCCCCTACGCCTAATCGCACAAAGCTCACATCACCCCAGTGTTCACAAAATGTAAGCAATCACTCAAAGACGGCCGACGCCTCGAGAACATCTCATGGCGGCTTTGGTACCGTGAAATGGCCACGTCGCATCCAAACGAGTGCCACTCGTCGGGCTCCTCGTCACCTGCGCAGTCAGATGGCCGATGCTCATCACCTTTGACTCCCCTCTCAGAGGACGGTCCCCAGCACGGTGAGTCGCCTCAGCCCACCGCTGGCCTCACCTCTCTCATCGACGCTAACACCTTCGCTTCGCCAGCTAACTGGTCGCGCGATTCGTTGATGCCTATCCCCGATCCCACCGCCCGCCATTCTTGGCACGGTGACGATCATCCACCTCCCACCGCTGTGCGCCGTCTTAGCACCGTGAGCATGCCCGTCCGTCCGCGCTCACACCCGACACAGTGCCTGGGTTCTCTGATCCTCGACATCCTTCCGAAGGGGTTGGTTCCTGCTCAGTCGCACAGTCAAGCGCGGCTACCTTGTATATCGGCGTCAAAGTCCGCACCGTCGCACCCAGGGACGGCAAGACCCAGTCCCGCCGCCCGCGGGGTGACAGGCAGCGGCTCGTCTGTGCACTCCCCAGTCCCCTCTATGGCGCATCCAAGACCCGTTCCTGCAATACCGACACTAAATTTACCGTCGACGCCGCCCAATGCAGGCGCTCCGCGGGTGGTCGTAGTAAATCCTACCCCACATCCTACGCCCCCAGCTACCCCGCATCCTGCCCACTCAACGGCCGCCCACCCTGCGCACGCGTCCACCCATCTCAATGCGCCACCGGTACACCCGTCGCTTGCCGCGGTACAGCCCCGGGCCACGATGTCACCGGCGCCGTCAAAACAAGATGCCCCTGCTGCGACAGCCGGGGCATCAGCGGGCCTCCACACGCAACTGTCATCGGGGACAACATCACGCAAAGGCGGAGACGAAACATTGAAGCCATCGGATCGGCGCTTTTTCCTCCAGACGTCGGAATCACCTGATCAGGATTCCCCAGAACGTGGTGATCCTGCCACTAGCAAGTCGCCTGACCCTCCCGAACCGAGCCCGAGTAGTGGGACGTCGAGCCACGTCAAGTCGGAGGGGATTCACGCAGCGCGTCGCAGCTACAGCAGGGCCGGCGGCGCGCGGCGTGGGAAGGAGTTCGCGCGGCTCACCAGCAACACGCGCTCGTCGACGACCAAGCTTCACACGGCGCGGCAGTTGACGGCGCATCGCAAGGCTGCGCCCGAGCCGAAGAAGACGACGTTCAATATCGGCTCGGTGTCGTCGAATGGCACGAAATCGGACCACCAGGAGGCCCGCGAGCCCTCGCAGAAAGCGTCGTCGAGCAAACAAAATCAGACCTCGTCCAAGGGTCGGCAGGCCGCGCTGGCGGCGAAGACCAGCGGCGCGGTGGTACGGAAGGGTCTGGTCATGAGTACGTCGTCCGACTACACGACGGACTCGGACGATGACTCGGAGTGGGCGTCAGAAGACAATGTGGTCGAAGATCCCAAGGGAAAAGAGAAGCAGAAGGAAGAGTCAAGACTGCGAGAGGCGGCCGAGGAGGCCAAGCGCCAACGCGACATGTTCGCGAAGGCCGACCGACGATCGTACACCAGCTTGCCGACGCGTGCGCGTTCTGGTCTGCTGTCGCAGCTTCTCAACCCCGACCCCAACATCTTCCCTCCCGACCATCCCTACCGCGTCAAGTCGCTAACGGACATGTCGCGCCTCGGCCGGCCTCCAGTCGCGCCGGGCCTGGCGACGAGCAAGAGCTCGGCCGCGCTCCCGCTGGCCGCACAAATCACGCAAATCACCGCGCAGGCGTCGCCGCCGTCGACCGGCGCGGGCAACAACGGCAACAGCAACAACGGCTACCGTCCAAAGGGCCGGCCGCAGGGCCAGGAGATGGAGGACGACTCGGAGAGCGAGGACGAGAACGGCGAGAACAGCATCCAGCTCTCGCGGAGCCTCGCGCAGCAGAAGCTCGCCGCGCTCGCAGGCCCGGGGCGCCGTCGCGCGTCGGACCAGGCGGTGTGGACGCCGCCGCAAGCCGCGGCGACGCGCCCGGCGCTGACCACCGTCGCGACCGCGCCCATCCCGCTCGCGCACCCGTACAACCTGCCCGCGCCCGCGCCGCCGATGACGCCGCGCACGACGCGGCGGCAGATGCTCTCGACGGAGCTCTCGGAGAGCCTGCGGCGGAACCTGCTGTGGGAGCGCCAGGTGAGCAAGGTGAACATGCTCGGCGGCGCGAGGAGGACGGGGTTGTTGAGCCAGGGGTTGAGGCCCTTGACTGCGGTGAACGCGAACGCGAACGCGAATACGAGCGCGAGCTCGGGTGCGAACGCGCCGCAGCACCAGCAGCAGCAGGTCGTAAGGGGGGAGGTGCCTGCTGATGATCGCGAGGAGCGTCGGCGGGCGGCTGTCGCGCGCAACCGCAGCTGGGCGGATGACTACCACTACTCGGGGTGGTAGGTGTTTCTCTCCTGGCTCCACGGTCGTCCGCATAATTGGCCGTTCATCTGTGCTTTTACCATTTTTCTTCTTTTCTTTTGCTCGTTCTTGGATCGCTTGTACGATTTCAGGTGGCGTCTAGTCTGTCGTTTTCGATCTTGGGTTCTCATTCATGTGTGTCGTGCTCGCTCTCATCTCATCATACTCACGTCCCGGTTCCACCCCCATCCGTGCACTCGTACTCATCCATCGCATGCATCCAGAGGTTACGGCAGGTCTAATTAGCCTCGCTCGACACACACAACTGCATTCTATCATAGCTTTGCCACACATCGTCTCGCACACACTGTCGCATTATTCGGTTACGGAGGCCCCCGCCGCCACACTGGTGTCGTCCCCGCGGCCATTTGTACATGTTCATCGCTCGCATATCCTGTTCCCCACCCCGCCATCGTGCTACCGAACTTCTTAGCTTGTTTTATAATGTGTATTAGTACCTCCCTCTTTGACAACAACGTATATAGTGCTACGAATATCACGAAGTTGCTTCCTGTTGCTAACTACATTGGCGGCGCAGAGTACTGTGCGTCGCGCCGATAACGACGGCCTGAATAACCTAAATGACCTGAAACTAGGAAACTTTAGCATCCGAGTCGGGCCAATGGTGAGCGCAGCTCTCTCATTGACGGCGGCTCGCCCTGGAGAAAATGAACAGTCGTCTATTAGTCGTCTACCATTGGCTGAAAACCACCGAGCAACCGCCGTTCCACCAATTGTGATGCTCTCCTGCACTCACCGCACGGATGCACTCTCACAGCCCCTGCTGCTGGTCCTTCTCAGGAGCGTCTGGCTGTTGAATGCAAGCGCGGAATTTACTCGCCGCGCTCGATGCTATCGTCATTTTTGTATACGGTGGGATACGCGCCTACACAGCATTATTGCTGCGGGGGGCTCGTCTGCACACGGTGTGCACCTTGCAGGGGTCTTTGACGATCTCGGGTACGATCTGCAGTGCAGGCTTGCCGTATAAGTATAGGGGATCGTCCTCTGGCCGCCGGTTACTCATCAACCACCACCACCCTCCCAGTGTTCGCTCTGCTCTCGGTGCGTTCGGCCGGAACACTTTCTGATATTTATGTCGTCCGCGGAGGACGATCAAGAGCTGCATGAACACGATAATGGGGACGCCGTCGTGCATGGCATGAAGAAGCGGCGGGTGCAGAGGGCTTGTGATATATGCAGACGCAAGAAAGGTATGCGGTAACCTTCTTTTGTAGTAGGCGACTCTATTGATTGATTGCATTAATGCGCCACCAGTTCGCTGTAAGTTCGCTCAAAAGCTCTTGCCTAGTCGTGATCGGGGCTCTCATTGACATTGACTTGGCGTGCTCCGGCAGGTGATGGCGGTCAAATGCCCAATAACATATGCTCGAACTGTATCACCTATAATCATGAGTGCACCTACGTCGAGGCCGCCAAGGTACGTCACTCGAGTCTCAGAAAAATACATGTGATAGACCCGAAGTGCACAGAAACGAGGCCCGCCGAAGGGATATGTCGAGGGTTTGGAGAACAGGCTCATCAAGATGGAGAAGTTGCTACACAAGGTGGGCAGCACGCGCTCCTGTCTATATCGCCCCTCGTCACTCAACCGTTGAAAGCTCTGCCCAGATGCAGATTTAACACAGGAACTTGGGCCACCGTTTGACAAAGAAGCATGGCTATCGAAGGGGATCGCTCATGTGGACAAGGCGGGCTCATCGTCCATGTCGAGTAAAGCAAACAGCGCACGCTTGCCCCCGAAGCTCCCGCCGGTGGACGCAGACGACTTAGACCCGAGCGACGACGAGATGACCGCACGAAATACACTCGAGAAACACATGAAGAGCCTTACCGTCGATCCAGGGCACCCGCGCTTCTTCGGCAAGTCAAGCAGTGTGATGTTCTTGCAGACGGCGATGGTACTCAAGCAAGAGCTCGAGGGGAACGTCACCACAAAGACCAACCCACGCACGGGAAAGTCAATCCTACCCTGCAAGCGGCCTGAATACTGGCGCGCGCACCCCTGGGTGCTCGAGGTGTTCGAGCGCGAAAACTCTGTCAAGGAGTTCCCGCCGTCGGACCTGATGGATACGCTCGTTGATCTGTACTTTCAGTGTACGAACATGTACATGCCTCTCCTCCACCGTCCAACGTTTGAGCAGGGCATTAAGGACCGCCTGCATCTGCGAGACGATGGCTTTGGATCGGTTGTCTTGCTCGTGTGTGCGATGGGAGCACGCTTTTCGGAGGACCCGCGGGTCCTTCTGGATGGCACGGACAGTCCACATTCGGCAGGGTGGAAATGGTTCCGTCAGGTGCAGTGGGTACGGAAATCATTGCTATCGCCGCCCCGATTGTATGACTTGCAAATAGCATGCGTGAGTTGCTTTAGTACATTTCAGGTATATCCTCACATTTGACTCGCATGCCAGCTTTCTGCGATGTTCTTGCATGGATCGTCGACGCCGCAGGCTTCGTGGACGGTCATTGGTGTCGGCATTCGCTTAGCGCAAGACGTGGGTGCACATCGGAAAAAAGTCTATAACCCTACGAAGACGGTAGAAGAAGAGTTATGGAAGCGAGCTTTCTGGTATGTCTCTTTCATTTCTCTCGCTAGCACAGTCGTTCATCTCCGTGCAGGGTCCTTGTGGCATTAGACAGGTTTATCAGTGCTGCGCTCGGTAGACCTTGTGCAATACACGATGAAGAGTACGTATCACCGTATACTCGACGATCGTTCCTGTTCTTATATCCTGAACGCCCAGTTTCGACCTTGAATTACCCGTAGAATGCGATGATGAGTACTGGATAACCGACGATCCAAAGCTTGCCTTCAAACAGCCGCCAGGCAAGCCTTCGACTGTTGCGTATTTCAACTGTCTGCTACGGCTCAATCAGATCCTTGCATTCGCACTCCGGACTATTGTAAGTTTATCATTGTTCTATTGAAATATAGAGCTCACGTCTTATCTCAATTAGTACTCGATAAATAAGTCGAGAGTCATGCTGGGCTTCGTGGGGCAGAAGTGGGAGCAGCACATCGTCGCAGAACTTGATTCTGCGCTCAATAAATGGATCGACGCGGTACCTGATCATCGTATGCTGCCCTCTGATTGACTGGCATCTTATCTAGTAGCTCACTTCTGTGTTTTGCAGTACGATGGGATCCGAACCAGGAGAATGCATTATTCCTCAACCAATCCGCATCTCTACACGCCAGCTATTACGCCCTCCAAATATCTGTGCATCGACCATTCATACCTTCACCGCGGAAGCCGTCCTCGCTGACCTTCCCGTCTCTCGCCATCTGCACGAACGCTGCACGGTCATGTATACACGTTCTTGACGTCCAGTACAAGCGTTCGGGCAGTCTGGCCTTCTCAACCATTGTAAGTATTTCACCCGCTGCCGCCCGTGTCTGTTAAGTACGTTGAAACGAATCTCAGTCTCGGAATCAGATGTCACTCTTTGCTTCAGGTATCGTTTTGTTGTTGAATATATGGGGCGGTAAACGGTCCGGAATTGCGACGGATCCGACTCGCGAAATGGAGGACGTCCACAAGGCTATGAGGATGTTGAAGGCACTGGAGACACGGTCAGTACTTGCACATTAGCTGCATAGGTGAGCGAAGCTCACCTGTTCGCAATCCACAGATGGCACACAGCAGGAAGAATCTGGTAGGCACCTCAGGCATAAAAAACAGCGAAGAAGACACTGACGGTCGGTATCACAGGGACATCATGTATGAGTTGGCGAGTATGGGAGACCTACCGCTGCCTCAGGCCAGTCCACCCGCCACCAACAAACGCGAGCGCGACTCAGAGGACCCCTCCGAGGCTGCGAGTCCATCCACGTCGTCTTCGGGCACGGCTTCGACGCCTTCCGACGAACCACGCCATATCGCAGGATCAAAACGAGTGTCACATTCGCAACATCAGCAACAGCTCCCGCTGCCACCGCAACAACAGCAGCAGTTCTCTCCGATACTCCCGGGGTCTTCTGGTGGTGATGCTTTCGCACCGATGAGGGCCCCAACAACGCTGGGCGACACGTTTTCGCTACCCGTACACACCGATGAGCTCGGGAGGCTGCCGTTACATCCTACCGCTGATCCTTCGTTAGCGTATGGGAACACCGGATGGTCCGACTTTGGCTCATTGCCGCCTGCGCCACCGCCCAACGGTCCGCCTAATATTGCGATGCAGCAAATGGCGCCGCCAGACGTGAGCATGGCGCCGCAGACGATGAGCATGGACCCGATGTTCTCGTCCATGGTGTATGACCAGGTCATATCGAACCTGTCTGCGTCACTTGCACCCGCGGCGATGATGCCCCAGCATTATCCTTCTTCTGTCGACCCACAGCGCGCGCCATTGCCCAGTGAGAATTTCGAGCAGTTAATGCAGTCTCTCGGCACGGATGGTGGCACGGTGATGATGCCTGACTACGCTGAGAACGGAGCGCTGTCGATGTGGACTAGTGCTCCGGCGAGTTTCGAGTGAGTGCCATTCGTACTTCCCATGTGAAATCAGTTCTCATCGAGGAGCATGTATAGATGGGATGATTGGGGGGCGTATATAAACAATTTCGGAGGAATGTCTAATCAACAAAACCCTGCGCAGTCACATTCTGCACCGGACGTCTAGTTTTCAGGATTTCTTATAATTTTCCACAGTCTATCCTATATATTCCGTTGTAGTCTTAGTATAACCCTGCTTTCGATGTTTCCACTACTTGTCTTCTGTTTTTCGCTTTCACATGGCAAATGTCATAGAGATTGAGTCAGGAGGTCACTGAAGCGCGCATGTGGAAATAACTGCCGCTCGTTGTTTGAGCCCGCGTCGGTCCGCTGATTTTATGTCTAGTTCACTCTAGCAGGGCCTTTTACCGAGGTACAATTATATCTGACCGTGAGTGACCCGTCTCTCTTTTTACTACAAACACTACAACAACCAACCGCTCTTTCATCTACCATCTATCATGCATCCTCTAACAGCTTTCTTTCATAGCCTCTTTATCTCCAACGCTAGCAGGGGCCGCAAGAATGAGCCGCGGAGATCGGCCCCTGTCTGCTCTATCACTTCGCACACTCATGGCAGGCTTGTGCCGGAAGTCGTGGACATGGTCATTGACCAGCTCCAGGACGACAAGCTTTCTCTCGCCGCTTGTTCTCTCGTCTCCCGCGGGTGGTACAACCGTAGTCGGTATCACCTCTTCCGCGACATAACCATCAAGAGTACGTCTCGCTTGAAGGCATTCTTGCTTTTCTTGACAAAGTCGACGGTCCGGGAGCACGTACGCGTGTTGCGCTTGGGCAATCAGCGTGCGTCGGAGAAGAATAGACTCACATTAGGGCCCGCCTCCTTCGCATCGATCCTCATATCCCTTCCATTTCTCAATACCCTCGGCATATTCTACGCATCGTGGAATCCTACCCAGAAGGCTAAGTTCATCCCGCCCAAGGGATGGACGTACACGCCCCACCACATCGAGGCGTTTGACCTCGTAGAAGTCGTGAACGTACGTCGAAAGGGGATGGTCGGCGGCACGCCGCTCTCCCTGGACGACGTTCGCGCATGTCTCCGACATTTCTCCTCCGTCGGCAATCTGACGATCACACATGCGAGGTGGCGCGATGACGAGTCTACCACCCTAGCAGAGCCTATGCTGCCTGCCGAGCCTCTTGCTGCCCTCCGTGTCACGAAGCTGTCAGTCTTGTCTCACAGTATGCTGCCGTCCATATTGCAGCTGCTTCCTATGACGAGCTCGGCAAATAGCCTCCGGACGTTATTGGTCGGGATGTCAGAATGGGAGGGAGTTGTGGCGCTGGGGGACTTGCTGGTGCAGGATTTCGGGGCGCATATCGAGGAGCTCAGCGTCGTATTTGCATGTGTCTGCCGTTTCCTCAGTGGGCAAAGTAGGTTCCTTCTCTCTCCGTTATATCTCCATCTCTCAACTCAATTCTTCAAGTTGACGTTCTATGGCGAACCATGAATCTCTCTCATTGCACCGAGCTGCGCTCTTTCTGCTATTGGGTGTTCATGTTCAGCAACAACCCTCGATCGAACAGACTATACTGGGACGCCGCCTTTGCCTTACTCGGTGAGGCCCCCACCAAGCTGAAGAAGTTGGAGCGCGTCAAGTTCGCTATCTGTCTCAGTGGCGAGGCCAAGCTTCTTGTTCATCAGCTAGGCGACATCGACTGGAAACAGTTGGAGACGCTACTATGCCAAGTCCCGCAATTGCGCTCAGTAGAGTTCTCTATAGAACATCGCGGAGCGTCCTCTAACGGAGATGCTCTTGCATGGAAGACGATCTCCGAAAAGCTTCCTGCTCTGGCTGCGAAGGGCTGTCTTCGGAGGGTGACAAAGTAGTAATTGGAGGTAGCACGCGCTGTTAGTATTTTCTTTGGTGGCGCGAGGTTGACTCGATTATGGTACGTCCGTCCACACGTCGCGAGCTCTTCCGCGCACTGACGGGCATTTCATAGATCACTTTCTTTCGGGACATTTTCTTTACGCCGTTCGTGGCTGTACCATTGCAGACGGGCTTTTCGACGCAAATTTCTCTTGCCTCATGTAGTCGAGAGGAAGGTACAGGCTGGATCCTCGGCCTCCGGAGCCTCGGGCGGGTGAATGCGCTCCCTCTGCACATATCGGACTTGTGTGCGCGAGTGACTGCGCACCCTCGCTGGTGGTTGTCCGATGCACGTTTGGTGCTAATTCGTTGTGTTGAAGAACACAAAAAATTTCACCTAGTGACAGTGTACCTCACCGTATTGCAGAGGCGGCCAAACATATGTATCACTACGGGCGAAACCTAGTCCCAGCCCAGTAATCTCGGACGAAGTGTCATTTCAATACAGACATGAGTGCGGTTTGGCGGGTAGTCGGCCCGCCGTTCTGCGCGCGGCAACTTTATGGCGTCATATGAGAGTCGCGAAGGACGACGGGCCGCCCGATGCTTGCGAGCATTGCTCGAACTTCAGTGAGAAGTACGAATGGAATTAGAAATATGACGGCGACACTTGACAGCTATGCTGTTGGTTTGGAAGTTCTAGTAGGCATTTCCAAAAATCTACTATGTACCGCTGTTACATCAATTGGCATGCTGTAACAATTCGACGGTATGATAGTACTCGGTAAAATGTCCATACACTTCAGCTATTTAGTACACATCTGAGTCCAGGGAATTTCAGTGGACGCGAAGGTGGATGAGGGCACTATGAGATTCACATGCTATCAGTCACTCATAACACACAGCATACGGCGAGGTACACGTACGAGCATCTCCCATCTTCATGGCCAACCTCAGTATCCCTTCGAGATTAGTTGCTAGTGTTGCCTGCGTGGAGAGAACATTCTCCGGGAAGCGGTGTGGATTTGAGAGTTGGGGCACAGGTTATGGGTAAAAGTGAAGGTGACGGCGACCGGGATGGGGTCGCTGACGGTGTCGGACTCATCGTGAAGTCCATCCAAACCTCGGGAACACCAATAAGGCCTAGCCATGAATCGTTTGAGGACATCGCGTCGGCGAGCCCAAACAAGCCTAAGCTTAGTGCATCTAAGTCTCCCTCGCTGGCTGCAGTGTTCCGGACGGCCTGTTTGCGCGTGGATACGTGTTGGACGTTGAGCCCTGAAATAGCTCTGGTAATAGACTCCATGATTGATAAGTGATGGATGATGACGGAGATGCTGGTATGTGGCAGTCGACAATGTGGCTGTGAATGAAGAGAGATGGCTGAGCGCCGCAAACCTAGGATCCTTTATATATACTGCATTTGATTCTGGAATAATCCGAGTAATTTCGGGGGACAAGGGGGTACAAAAGGACACACCATTCCGGATAACAGCAGCCGCCCGTGTACACAATGGTCGAAATTGTGGCCGCTGTCCTTTGGCTACACGCGAGTAACGTGACATATTATTCGTGAATTGTCACGGTCAACGGCCTAGTAATGCACAACTTGTGCATTGCTGTCCCCGTCGCTTCATCTCCTTACACACCTGAAGTTGGGGATTACTTAGCTCAGGCCAGGTTGACGCGTAACGCAGGGATCAACTCACGTATAATGTGTATGGGCACCCATCGTAAAGGTGGATCCTCCACATAGGCATGTTTGCACGATACTAGGGAATACCGCCACAAACCCATCCGTGGCCGCGGGATAGAGCCAAATGGATAGTATATGTCACTATGGACGCAGATCTGGAGGTCCGTGGGTTTAGCGGACTTTGTTACGCCGTAGAAGGCGAGGATTAGACTAAGGAAGAGTCAACAATGCCACATGATCCAGTCGTATCTGGCATCGTGGTCAATAGACATACAAAGCAACACCGTAATTCTGTACTCACCGCTTGAAGGTGCCGTATCGCATGCGGGTTCGTCTGATAAACAAATTTTTGTTCGCTGCACTACAGTCCCCTGTGATGTTGTGTCTGAAGTTGTGACGAAACGTTGTATCCGTGGTAGTCCCAAACCTTTGACTCTTTGAAATTATACGACTCCTGTCGTAAAAAAAATGGGATAAATAGCTGAACAGTACATTACTGAGACGTGTACAACGCCGACCAACCCAAAAAGAAGAGACGTCCTTCTTGCTCGTAATCGAAATATTCAATTCATGCATCGCATGATCTGCCATACGGCGACTATGGCAGATGGAACGCCTACGCAAGTGCTGATTATAGCGATCTTATCACTTGTGGACAAGCCGCCTCCGCCACCGGAACTTGAAGAAGTCGGGGAGCTCGATGCTGCGGAACGAATGATAGTATTTATTGGAAGAGGTACATGGTATGTAAGTAAAATACGCACCAGCCGCCTGATTGGGGGAAGGATCTGGCACTGTTGACGCAGAGACACATATAGGTATGTCTCCGGAAACACTACAGGCTTCTCCTACATCTGGAAATTTGTCAGCGAAACAGCCAGAACAGAAAACGAGTGCGCTTTAACACTGACTGCAACAATACGCGGCAACAGTATCACAGGCGATAGTTACGCCAGTCGTACAAGTAGCGGTGATAGTAGTTTCGTCACAAGTTGTCCCAGTTCTACAGCAGCCTGAAATTCCACCGACAGTCGCGCAACTAAACCTACAGACACAGAACAATCATGAACGTGGCGGTTGAGAGGATGTGACATAGTATCCTTACCCATTTGCACAACAACTATCTCCCCCGCAACAGTCTCCGTCTATCTCGCAGCACCACCCCGATGTACACGCTCCAAAACCCGACGGACAAGATTGTCGAACGGACAGCCGCGAAAGAGGTTCAAAAGCGGTGACGTTGGACTGAGAGACCGGGATAAAGTCAGGGCTGGACCATATGCCAGGGGTTGCATATCGAGACCCAAGTGGGAGCTGCACGTCTTGACCAAAGGATACTGAGAGAAACAGCAGAAGGGACGTCAGACTATGAGTTAGCGACATTCTTCTAGATTGGAAAAAGTGCGAGGAGTGAAACTGCACTTAAAGTAGTGGGGGTTAGCAGGCAGTGTGGAGGACCTGTTCAAGGAGCATAGCCTACGTTGGCTGTGGACATAGGATGAGGAACGAGCATGATATGTCGTGTCAGGCCTGAGGCTAGGGAATGGAATGGAACCAATCAATGAAGGCTGTCGCCGCGCATTCAATATACGGGTCGAGCCGAAGCCATGCTCGTTCCTGGAGATCGTCCGTAACGTCCGCCATCCTCGTGGCAACGACAGGGTACTGCTGGCTCATGGAGTTGGAGTATGCTAGGACTTCAGAGACGATCAGTAGATATAGCAGTATAAGATGCTAATGAGACTACATACAATACGCATATCAATTCTTGAAGCAGGATGTTCTGGTTACGAAAACCTCAGTGAAGCTATGCGATGTAAATGACAATCTTTACCTAACAGTGGAATACGCTAAACCGTATCTGGATAGTGCAAACTATACCACAGCCTCCGAATCGTATTGAGCTTTATATCAGCCGACATTCTGTAGCGTTTTGCAAACTGAAAAGACTTGGCAACCCCAGGGCGGCGACATGGTCATCTTTATATGGCTCAAAGCGAGCTTATACCCGAATCCTCGCTGTGCCTTGCATGTTAATTCCGCACCTCTAAGGTTCGAGAGGCCCAGGTACAGATTCTCTGCGATTATTCCGATCAATGGCGGGAGTTTCCTTAGATCTTTAGGGGTGGTAAGTTCTCTTATACTGCAAAATTCAGGCTACTGATGATAGATTAAAACTGTTGAGACTAGTTATGTGGGAAATCAAGCTCACCAGAAGAGTGTTGTCCACGACGACTCAGGCTGCACCTTGGAATTCCCACCCGTTGTGCTGGAAAAACAAGGGAAGCTCTTCTAGATAGCGGCGCCGAAAACATACAGTCCCTGGATTGATGATATTAAGGCACATAAATTATGTATCTTGGAGACTCGCTGAAAGAAACATGACGGGGAGGAGCAAAGTTCAAACCATGAATTAACAAGCGCCTGATCGAGGCGTCCGCCGCCCGCCACAAACGATGGGAAACGATGCCGCCTGGTTCCTGCTCGCATCTTTGTAGCAGTTCTCTCGAAGAGACGTAGCAGATCTACAGCATTACATCTCGCGGACTCTTTAAACGCATTTACATTATCGCGCTTTACGTTGATGATCACACTTTTGAGAGACGTTCATAAAGAGATGGAATTCAGTCGAGTACAGGCACGAACATACTACGTTCATTATGCATGAGGGTGATAAGGGTGTTGGCGATATGGCTCCGACTGAGAAGCAACGTGAGGCCCCGAGCTGAGTTCTGCAGAATTTTCGCGGAACTCGGAGAGGTCTCCGCTTTCCTCAGATTCACAGGGAGAAGGATTGCGGTGCTGCCCTGAGCAATCAAGGCCAGTGTTTTCCATAGCACGCATGTTGGCCTCCAAAGTTCGAATCCTGGTTTCCACATCACGCGCGCACTCGTGTATGTTGCGAACCATTTCGACAGCTGACAGCTGAGCATTGTATTGGCGTAACCTTTCCGAGGGCAGGTCTTCCAAAGGTGTAGGATGTAGACCCCAGGGAGGCTGATGCCAGTCCCGTTCTAGCGAAGGAGGCATGTAGCCAGGAGTCGGCAAAGGTTCCATGTTACGGGGAGCCAAATAGCTGTACATCGGTTGGGGGCCTGGTGCGCCGTACGGGTGCGCCCGCATAGGTCGCAATGCCCAAGGTGGATTCCAGCTACCTGGGTATGGTGGCGCAGGATGATAGTTAGGCGGGGGATGATTGACCTGTAGCGCGTTGTGAAGAACTTGAACTTGCTGACGCATAGGATACATGGGCCGCGGAGCCTGCGTGTACGTTGCTGGATGATATACAATTTTTTGGGGGGATGAATTGCTTACGATCACTTCTGGCATTGGCGGTACTGCCGGCAACCTGATAGTGGCCCTTGGCGTATTGTCCGCGTACGAGTGCATTGCGGGCGGATGCCCCATGTATTGATGTGGCGGACCGACAGACGAAGCATTTTTGGGACATGCTGATGGATTCTGGATGAGAGGATCGTGCAGATCGTCCGCGATCCTGGTGATACGTGGCGTCACGGTGGCGCTCGTGTAGACAACTTCCTCTGACAGAGACGGCGAAGTAGACCCCTCAGCGTCGATCTCGGAGTCGTCGTAGTCGTCCGAGCCGTCCGAGTCGTCTTGAAATGACATAGAGGCTTTGATGTCTTCACTTCGCTCCATGCTAGGTATCTTGGTACGTACAGCTGTTTGCGCGAATTTCGATGATGCGCCCAACTACTGTCGGTTGAGACTAGCGGACGCGGGGAAACAGAGGGTGTTGTGCGCGCGTGGATTCTAGTATTTATAGGGTCTTCGAGGCCAGATATCGAACATGGAAACAATGAGCCATCTGAACAGGCCGGAGAGGTTGCTGATGGGCCATAGAACAAAAGAGAAACAGCCGAGCGGGAGAACGGCAAAGAGACAAACAACAGTGATATGGTTCGAAGCTGTACGGACAGCAGTGGCGTGGCGCATGGCGTTGCAGCCTGTGTTTTGAGAACAAAGAAAGCATGAGAGAGAAGGACTCCAAACCATCGTATCATATGCGCTAAGCTGTACAGATGGTCTTTGAGGTTGCCTCTAGCAGGTAGAAAAGTATGTGAGTATTTCTTCGAAGTCTCAATGAGTACAAAGTAAGGTATACGTCCATATGCACGTACTATCTGGTACGGGTTCGCATCTAAAGAAAACGGCACAACCTCTTAGCTCTCAGACCCAACAGTTAACAATGTCATGAAGTGATGAGATTGTCAATCTGAGCGCAGGGTGGAACAACCAGTGGCGAGTACTTGCAGATGAAGGTCAAGAGTATTTGATCCGCGTTTGTGATGAAGCCGTGGCCGCCGGCCATTCGCCGACGGCCGGACGCTTGCAAAACGGTTGCCCACCACCGCGAGGTAGGTAAGTAGGGAGATGGGGAGAGTTGCTACAGCAGCTCAATGAAGTTGGAATTGGGGATATACGTACACACTCGTGTGAGCAGATGATACACCCTCGCCCTGAGATTCATGATAATTTCATTGATAAACCTGCTCTACACATACAGACGGGGACTATCATCGAAGACAGCTACCGAGTCTGTCTAAGCTCTTCCGAATCTACAGACGAGAAGGTTTATCAAGGGGACGATCCGAGAATGTCTATTTGGCATGAGATTGTGAAACCAAAGCAATTTGAGAAGAAAGAAAAGCATATAACGTGTGTACTGACTATGATTCACTAGATGGACCTGAGATGACGCAGACTTGAGATTTGCGGGTCTCTTGAATGAGCGTAACTTCTGCAGCTGATGAGATATTGATTCAAACAGGAGCAGACCTCCTCATGTGAGCAACGCGTCTCCTGCGCACTACGCTGGCTTCCACGTCAGCTGAATAGCCCTCGTCTTCGTTCACGTCCTCGTTTCCGCTGTCTTCTTCATCCGAGACCTCGTCCCTGGCCTCTTGCGCAGCATCCAGAGATAGCGATTGCAAGTCCTCCACCCCAACGACACTCCCAGGACGCTCCTCTTGCTCAAATCCATCGTCAGACCAATCAGAGTCGGGATTGTCGAACACAAATTCATTCGTAATCACGAGGTCCGACCAGTCCGACTCCTCGGAGGGCTGCCAATCAAATGACGACGCTTGCGTGGATCTCGTATGGTCTCCCGAACCGTACGAGCTCCACGTGAAGTCGTTCACCGACAATTTGGTGGTCTCCTCACGTAGAGCGCGGATGTGTGGTGGCGCGACCGACGTGTAGGGCCCGGAAAGGTAGGTCTGGGGAACTGCATCTATTGGCCTTGACGTCAGGGTGGCAGTCGATGCATTAGCGGACGCCAAGATCGATGAAACTGCAGGTGTCGCCGCGGACGTCGATTCGTGTGCGAGCACGCTGGCATACAACGATGCAGCGAGGTCGATCGTGGAAAATTCAGTGGAAAAATCCTCGGGGCTAGGGAAGACACGCGGGTGTTCGCGCTCGGGAGGAGGGTGAGACGGAGAGACCGTCGGCGTACGAGGAGAAGTCTCGTGTCCTCGTGGAGGTGCGAAGAAGACGGGTGGCCTCTGAGAGTCAACCTCTTCTGGGCCTGAACCCGGTTTCTGTTCTGACGCAAGGAGGAACGGCCGGCTCTCTACTTCAGCGCCCCTGACCTGCTGAGCAGGCGTGCTTGTTGCACTAGGCGTATGGGTCGGTGGCGCTGTGAACACGGGAGGAGGCGCGTCGAGCGCACGGGTCGGCGGCGCGGTGAGGACAGCACGCCCACTAGGCGTACGCGTGAGGATCGGCGACGAGGTGAACACACGAGGTACTTCATTAGGCCTGGGTGGCCGAGGATGTGCTCGAGTAACTTGTTCCATCGTCCGGCTGTTCCAGTTATCTTGAATCAGGCGGTAGCCACGCAAGAGCGTAATCACGGGCTGCGACCCTTGGACTGGCAAGAGATTATGCGGCCCTGGGTTGTTGAGTTCATTACGGATGATGGGACTTGTTGAAGACATTTGCGAACGAGCTACTGAAGGTGAGCGCAGATGTTGAAGTTAAGTGATGATGATTAAACTTACGGGCGTTTTTATATGGACATTAGACGCAGGCGTATCCTCAACAACACGTTCCCAAAAGGCCGACAGATCTTGGATGTTTCTCCACTTTTGGGATAGCAAATATCTCTGCCTCCCGCACAAAGGCAAAGAAAGAAGGCAAGTCATTGGCCGTGCTTTGTCAGCGTTTCAACGGCCATCGCTGATCATGGCCCACAGCATAGAGCCACGGACATCAATGGTTCGTGGAATCCCTGGCAATAGATCATTCGAGTCGATTGAATGCTACATAGTATTGAAGACCGTGCCGAGCACGATAGACCTGGAAATGTAAGCCGTCGAAATCTGGTGGGTTGTATACCTGTCGTGGTGGCTTCAATAGCTAGGCTACTGACCCATCGGCCACATTTTGAGCTCGTGGATCAAGCTTGAGGCGTCACTCCTACTCTGTTCGCCGAGCCCTCTGCCTAGGTGCAATGGGGTTGGAACGATTGTAGTTGGTATGAACGTTGAACGACGGATAATAATGTTGACTGTAGATAATATTGTCTCTGTAATTACATGCAATGCTATCAAAGTCTATCTACTTTACTCAGCCTCGGTTTGTTGTCTTCAACTTCGTAACGCGCACTGAGATTCGTCGCAGCGAAGACACTTCAGACCGTTCTTCGTGGTTAAACTCTATCGCGCCGCGGCAACGATTCTGCCTGCTGAAGACAACCAGCAACACACTGACTACGCGAATGACTTGATGGTGTCTCTGGTCCGCAGTCTGGTAACACGGTCAAAGTCAGCGCAGTGAGGTGGGTTTGATCGCGCAGACGGTTTCTTCGTCGAGCCCACGTCGTTCGCACTGCCACATGTAACTCCAGGGCAAACTGCGCAGCGCAAAGTCGGACTGAATCTGCCGGAGTAGTTGAACAGCATAATGTACATGCACGACGTTGAAGGCAGTGTAAGCAGTAGGCTACCTGAGTGTTCTAGTACAGTGGTCAGTTAGTACTACTACGGGAAAGTTTGATCCGAAGTGCGGAGTCGATATACCGAGCATGCGCGTTCAAAGTCATTGTTCCTTTCGCTCGCTCGACAAGGTCGCCAACGACGGCAGTAACCAGGAGTAATCCTGTAGTGATGCAGAATGCAATAGGTGATATTCCGAGACCCTCATGATAAAGTGCTCCGGGTCGCATGCACGGAGACTTACGCACAGGCCGGTACTGACCAGTTAAGACGCCGCTTGATCCGGGTGGGTGAGCCACGTGGGATTTGGTAGCCGACGAGAAAGTTCGCGCTCTCGTACGATCCGACAAACATACGAATCAGCTACATGCGGGTACGTACTTAGTTCTCCACGGCCATGGAATTCATTCTGCAGGCCTGCTTTCGACCATCTCACGGTGTTGACTCGTTCAGGAGGGTCCGAGGCAGCTTTAGCGCACACGGTGCCGAATGTCCACGTCGGCTTTGACCTTGGCCTTGACTCCTAAATCAGGAGAACCCCGCTTCCTGCACATCTCTCGCAGCAGCAGCGTAACTTTCTTTCTTTCTAGATCATTGAAGTGATAAGTTATTGTCTCGACCGCCTACGCAGTTGCTCACCGCAACACCTGCCGAGAGTCTACGTTGACGCTTTCTGTTTTATATACCGGACGGAGGACGGGCGCAGCCTGTTTGCTGTATACCCCAGAACCACATCTTGACTTCATAATACCAACCATTGCGCCAACATAATGTCGTCCGACGAAGATTCCCATGGGAACGACAAATCCCAGGTTAAGGCCCATAAAAAACGACGCTTACGCGCGTGCGACATGTGTAGGAGGCGGAAAGGTAAGAGGCAATCTTGTACTCGTAGATATAATCAACCGAAGACGTTCATTCCATATAGTGCGATGTGAGTTGCCTTTATGGGGATCCTCATAGGAATTTGTTGCTTACGCTCCAAGTGCTAAAGGCGATGGGGGTCAAATGCCGGGCAATGCATGCTCTAATTGTATAACATTCAAGTATAAATGCACATACGTAGAGACAGCTACAGTACGTCTCTTGGTACTTCAGCGATTTCCTGACATGCTCATCATATTATCAGAAACGCTTACCTGACTCAGGATATGTTGAGAGTCTAGAGACGCAGGTGGCGGAGATGCGCAAGACTCTGAACAAGGTCAGTCGTTAGCTGCCTCGGACCTTACCAACAATGACCAGAACAATTTCAGTATCGACAACTATTCCCAAACGCGGAGTTTAATGACGATCCTAACCGTGACAGCACTCCGGAATCGCAGAGCCCGTTTTCTGGAGAGAGTCCTTTCTCTGGAGAGTCATCGTCCCGGCCTCGCGCATCGACCTGCACTACCTTGCCAATTCCATCTGCCGCAATGTCTCCTATGCCTGTCGATGCTGATGACCTCGATCCAAGCGACGACGAGATCACTGCGCGGGACACGCTAGCTCAAAGTTTCGAAACATTCTCGATATACCCCGGCCATGATCACTTCCTGGGCAAGTCGAGCAGTCTGATGTTCCTTCAGACCGCCATAGACATGAAACAGGAGTATGTCAGTCCGCCCAGGGAAGGACAGGACGAGGGCCCCGAACGGGAGCGGCCCGTGCTGCTCGGGATTAAGCGACCAGAATTCTGGAATGAGCATACGGTCAGTAGTCTACTACTGTATTTATCTAGACTTCCGTTGACGTTAAGACGAGTAGTGGGTCAGGCGCAGCATGCTGCAAAACCCTTCTCGCCTCACATACCCCGACGCGGACCTGATCCTTCCTCTCGTGGATAATTATTTCAGAGAGTTCAATATCTACACACCCCTCCTACATCGACCGACTTTGATGGCAGGCATCCATAGTGACCTGCATTTGCGCGACGCGCGCTTTGGATGCATCGTGTTGCTTGTCTGCGCTATCGGCGCTAGATTCAGTGATGACCCAAGGGTCCTCCTAGATGACAATCATGATCATCCGGAGATGAGCCACACCCACCTGCACTCTGCTGGGTGGAAATGGTTCAAACAGGTGCAAGACATGAGGAAGCTATTCAATCTCGCGCCTCCGTGCTTGTATGACCTGCAGATCATTTGTGTACGTCAAAGTCAATTTAGTTATGTCCGCTAACTTTCAGCTGATCCCTTCTCTAGCTGGTGTCTATGTTTATCCATGGTACATCGACCCCGCACATATCGTGGGGCTTTATCGGCATAGGTATACGCCTCGCACAAGATTTGGGTGCACATAGGAAGAAGGTATATAAAGCCATACCCAGCGTCGAAGACGAGCTTCTGAAACGGGCGTTCTGGTAGGTGGTTCGTCTACGGTCAAGCTTCCACTAATATATGTCACCTCCAGGGTCATCGTCTACATGGATAGAGCCCTGAGTTCGGTACTCGGCCGGCCGTGCGGGATTCAGGACGAGGAGTAAGTGTTGATGTCACGTGGACAGACATGCCCGAAGTCTGACATACGCAACCTTAGCTTCGATGTTGACCTACCCATCGAGTGCGACGACGAATACTGGATAAACCCTGACCCCAATTTGGCGTTCAAACAGCCCGAAGGAAAGCCGTCGACGGTCGTCTTTTTCAACTGCGTCATCAGATTGATTCAGATTCATGCCTTTGCTCTCCGCACTATCGTACGTCCTTTTGACTGCCCTCTTTGTAACATCACACGACCAACAATTGGCCTATACAATCTAGTATTCGATTAACAAGTCCAAAGCGTTACTTGGATTTGTAGGTCCACAGTGGGAACAGCATATCGTCGCAGAGTTGGATTCGGCGCTGAACAGATGGGTCGACTCTATACCTGATCACTGTGCGTACCGAACGATTCTCGATCACTCATACTAATCTGCTCTGTACAGTGCGCTGGAACCCTTACATGGATAATCTTGTATTCCTTAGTCAGTCTGCACACCTCTACGCTTCCTACTATACCCTACAGATTACTATCCACCGACCGTTCATTCCTTCCCCTCGAAAACCGTCTGGGCTGTCATTCCCCTCATTGGCGATCTGCACAAATGCGGCGCGGTCCTGCATTCACGTGTTAGACGTGCATGCCAAACGGACTGGTATGACATCGTATGTCAACCAGGTGCGTATGGGTGTGGTACGCGAAATCTCCGTCTGATCGCCACTGATCGATTCGCTCTGCAGATGGCCTTGTTTAGTTCTGGTATCGTTTTACTTCTGAACATCTGGGGAGCGAAGCGCTCGGGGTCAGTGGCAGACCCTGTGAAGGAAATGACTGAGGTGCACAAGGCGATGAACATGCTCAAAGCATTAGAGGCGCGGTAAGAATTTATCCCTCCCTTGTTTATATGTCAATTTCAACGACTTTCTGATCGCAGATGGTATACGGCTGGCCGTGTCTGGTCAGTATTGCTGAGTCTCATCAGGAATGGTTTGCGCTGATTATAATGGTCAAAGGGACATTTTGTACGATCTGGCAAACATGGGTGATTTGCCGCTTCCAGAGCACGACACCAAACCAAGCCACAAACGTAGCAGAGATTCCGAAGATCCGGTGATCACCTCCCCGTCCTCCGAAGGGCACACTCCGTCTGAAGGCTCGCGGTCTATAGCTGGTTCAAAGCGCGTTGAGAACTATCAGCATCACGCGAGCCCTAGTATGATGGACCATACAACGTTCTCATTGCCAATACACAGCGACGAGTTGGGTCGCTTACCCCTCCATCCCTTCTTCGATCCACACTCGTCCACTTCAGCTCCCATGCATCCCAGTGATGCATGGTTTACCGATTCTTTCGGACCCTTACCTCCACCCGAACCTAGTGCCGCGCAACCGCAACCACCTGCGCCACTCGCCAATGAACCGATGGACCCTGCTACGTTCGACGCAATCTTTAGTATGCTCCCCCCAGCCTCTTACCAACAAGCCACTTTCCCGTCGATGCCGCCGGATATGGCAACTACGTCTGGCTTCCCAACCACTGGACTACAGCCGCAGAGCCTAAGCTCAGTCTTGAGCGAGAACATAGGTAACTTGATGGCTCACAGTAGCGTGCCTGCAGGTGCGATACCTACGACCTCGGACCCCTCTTCTTCGCAGAACACCCTGGATAGCGATACTCTGGCAATGTGGTCTAATGTGCCATCTGGATTCGAGTATGTCCGATCCCGTCTTAAGGCCATGCATAATTCTAACATGATGCATGATCTATCACAGATGGGACGATTGGGGTAGCTATGTGACGACTTTCGGCTGCTCGAGTAACACTACACCCGACACAAATATATGAGCGGTAGCACGTAGATCTAGAAATACGGACATATTTATGCTCGGTGTACGGGTGCACATAGTAGACCATAAATGTCAGTTGTGTGCTGTCATCCCACGTTCGGATCATGCGGCTCGGATAGTTTGCGCATACTGTATCTCCGCGTCCCATTTCTTACACTCAGAACACTCATAATCCTGTCTCCCTCGAGCCGTACGAACGTACTTGTGCGTGTTCTCGGTGCACTTCTAATCTTTGAGAACTATGGGGAAAGACGCTCTGGTGTACAGCCATGCTTGTGAATTCCCGATGAGCGTGCCGAAAGCCGTGACATACGAATTTCGGCGCGCCCAAGCTTATGCAGGACGCCTGCTTCTTGTCTCCTTCCACGTTCATCCTCCTGCCTCCGAGAACAACACATAGCGGTCTGCATGTCATCGCAGGAGCTTGAAGATTCTAACAATGACAGCGAGTTTCTCCATGCAGACGACTCGGAGAGCCCGTTGCCCGAGAAGAAGAGGAGAGTGAGGGCTTGTGATATGTGTAGACGCAGGAAAGGTGAGTGCGCTCGTACAATCTTAGCGAGGTGTCTGATTTGAATATGCTCCTTCCCATTAGTGAGGTGTAAGCACTGTCGATACAGGTTTTGCGCTCAGGTGCTCATAGACGTCACTAAACATAGGCGATGGAGGACGGATGGCCGGCAATCAATGCTCCAATTGCATCGCATTCAAATACACCTGCACGTATGCTCAAGCATCCAAGGTACGTCTGAGTATCTGCTCTTCTGTTAACTATGCATCCTAAGAGCCGTACAGAAACGATTCACAGATCCGGAGTGAGCAAATCAACGACCCCCTCTCTTAAGTTTAACCAATCTCCTCTTGATACTTGAAATAGATATGTCCAAAATCTGGAGACCCAGCTTGCAAGGACTCAAGAGTTATTGCATAAGGTACGCCGTCGCCGTAAACTTCTGGTACTTCCTCACTGAATGTGTCTCAGCTTTCTTCACGACTAGAGTTAGTCGATCCTAGTGGCATGGCGGCTGAGAAATCACGATGGCCTCCTGTCGGACAACAAACGCCCGACAGTGAAAGCGAAAACTCATCGACACGATGCTCTCGCACCCCTGGTCCACGTCTTCCAAACATGTCATTCGATCCCAAAGACGAGGATCTGGATCCCAGCGACGACGAGATGACACTTCGCCAGAATATCGAGCTTAGTATCAAACACTTATCGCTAGAATCTAGCCATCCACAATTTCTAGGAAAATCCAGCGGTCTCATGTTTCTGCAAACTGCATTGGATATGAAGGAAGAGTACGTCGGAGGCAAGTTGCCGCACGCAGCCAAGCTGCCACTTGCGGGCGCTAGGCCCCAGTTTTGGAGTGAACTCCCGGTTAGTCGGAGATGTTTCGTCTTCATGCCTTCAATACTTGTGATCTGACTCAAACTCGGGGTATACAGTGGACAGTGATGCCCGAGTATCCGTATCCGTTCCAAACGTTTCCCGACCAAGCGTTCATGCAACAGCTCGTTGACCTGTACTTTGTCAACTTCAACATCTATATGCCTTTGCTGCATCGTCCGACGTTCGAGAAAGAGATACGAGAAGGCCGCCATTTGGTGGACGAAGGTTTCGGTGCCACTGTCCTCTTGACATGTGCACTTGGTGCAAAATTTTCGGACGATCCTCGTGCTCTTCTCGAAGTGGGAGGTCCTCAGAGCTCGCATTCGGCTGGTTGGAAGTGGTTTCATCCCGTACAAGCCGCGCGAAAGGCAATCAGACTACAACACCGCCAGCTGTACGATTTGCAGATAGCTTGCGTAAGTGGGCCTGTACGGTTTGGAGTGTACTACTCAAACTAATGCATCTGCATTCGTAGCTCGTTGCGATGTTTCTGCACGGCTCGTCCACTCCCCAAACATCATTTTCCATCATCGGCGAAGCGATCAGAGTCGCTCAGGATCTCGGCGCGCACCGACGTAAAGTTTACGCAACGATGCCTCTTGCGGAAGGCGAGCTTCTGAAGCGTGCGTTCTGGTAAGTGTGAGAAGTCATGACGCCAATGATGCAGTCGGTCTGAGCGGATGATTTACAGGGTACTAGTATGTTTAGACCGATCGCTGAGCTCGGCCTTGGGACGCGCGTGTTGTATCCAGGATGAAGAGTAAGCGATATATTCCTCGGTGTGCTTCATGTTCCACTCACCCTGCCGTAGCTTCGACCTGGACCTCCCGATAGAGTGTGATGACGAGTATTGGTACAACGACGATCCCAAGCTTGCTTTCAAGCAACCCCCAGGAAAACCATCGCTATTAGCATTCTTCAATTCCCTCATACGCCTCAACAAGATACACAGCTGTGTTCTTCGAACAATCGTGGGTAAATGTTATCGTCATTTTTTGCATCTATTCACCAGTATTTTGACAGTACGCGATCAACAAGTCAAAGACTCTACTTGGATTCTCGGGCCCTGATTGGGAACAGCATATCGTCACAGAACTAGATTCTTCGCTCAATAAGTGGGTTGATACCGTACCTGATCATCGTATGCCTTGTCCTACCTGTACCTGCGAGATGGTGCTGACTCGCTCTCCTCCTATGGTTAGTCAAATGGGATCCACATATGGAGAACATCACGTTCCTCAATCAATCCGCCTTCATCTATACAACCTACTACTTCCTACAAATCACAATCCATAGACCCTACATCCCTTCGCCTCGGAAGCCCTCGCTACTCGCTTTTCCCTCGCTCGCGATCTGCACGAATGCCGCGCGCTCATGCGTGCATGTGCTTGATGTACAGTACAACAGATGCTCATCGTCTACCTATCAAAACATGGTTTGTATCTCTTACTTCACTGAGTCTTTGCTGGCTAAATTGTTTGCATATTTGTCCAGATGGGCTTGTTCTGTGCCGGAGTTGTCTTGTTGCTCAATATATGGAGCGGAAAGCGCTCTGGTTCTCAAGTCAACATGACCCGAGAGATGAACGACGTCCACAAAGTGATGATCATGCTCAAGGCTTTAGAACCGCGGTACGTACGAGGCATGTGTTTTCTCCTGCGGTCTAGTAATTTCCCACCTTTCCTCTAGATGGCACACTGCCGGACGAGTACTGTCAGTTATCTCTTTCAAGTTTCGGGCGTACTCCTCACATTTTTTTCACAGCGATGTTATGTGTGAACTAGCCACGGTGGGGGAGGTTCCTCTCCCACAAACCCAAAGCGGCGGCGGTACATTGCCGCTCAAGAGAGGACGAGATGCGTCTAGCTCTGAGCTGCCGACATCGCCAAGCAGTACTACATCGTCTTCTTCACAAGACAGTCGCCGCCAAATCGCTGGGTCGAAGCGCGTTCACATGCAATCACAGCGCACGTCCCCTCCAGCCTTCTCCCCTCGGGCATCTATGTCAACCCCACCGTCGACCTCTTCATTCAATCTCAACAACGTCTCATTGCCAATGCACAGTGACGAACTCGGTCGCTTTCCATTGCACCCAGCCTTCAACTGCCCAACTCAAGAGCTTCCACGTCCGAACGGTTGGAATTCTGCAGGGACTGGCGTCAATACTGCGGTCACTATGCAATCGAGCAGCGGCAATCCTTCTAGCGGTGTCGAGTCGATGTTCGTGCCCAATTTCATCCCAACTTTGAACTCGTATCAATCTGCGGCTTCCCCTACGAGTCCTATACGATATCCTGCTGCCTCTACCAGCCCGCAGATGAACGCCGCTGCTGACATGGGTGCAACGCCGAGTGAGAGCTCTTGGGCAGCTTTCCCTGATCTATTAGATAGTGAAACCATGACAATGTGGTCTACGGCACCTTCAGGGATGGAGTAAGTACTTTATGCATGCGACACCTTTGCTTCCTGGAACTGACCATGTTTCCGCAGGTGGGAAGACTGGGGTAAATACATCACCAACATGAGTGGGATGGGGAATACTACCGATACACCCGGGCCCTCTGACTCAATCTATTGAAGTCTGGTTTTCTTTTTTGCATCCTGAACACATAATATAGAGGGTGGAAGACGTTAAGAGGAAGAACGGCTCAACGCTCGGACTTTCTTGGAATATCTCGTCGCACATATACAATACAACCATGTAGCCTTAGCCCTCACTGCGACCACTACTTCGATAACTACTTCATAATAGACATATGACTTCGCGGTCTTCTGACCGAGGAACGATTGAATCTGCGCCAGCTGCGGGCGTGGTTGAGTTGGCACCTCGCGGTCACTGTTCCTACTTCTACTGCGCGCGTCCCTTGTTACTGAACCATCATAATGACCGCAGCTCTCTTGCACCCGGCGCACAGCACGTCGTCTAGTCTTGGCGTGCACATCATCCTCAAAATTAACACTGTGCCATCCAGCCTCCATTTGTCTTGTTCATAACGCTCTCAGTCACAGCCGCCCTGATATCGAGGCTACCAATAGCGGCAACATCGTCCACCGTTTGCAATGTCCGTACAAGAGGGTGTTGCCTCGGGCTCGCGTAACGGGGAAATGGAGGATGTCCATGAGAAAAAGAGACGGAGGGTTCAGCGGGCGTGCGACATGTGCAGGTTAAAAAGAGGTGCGCCACTGTACACTGAAGATCTAGTCCTGAGCCTAACATCTGTTCCAGTCAGATGTAAGGTCACCTCCGTCGGCATTGTACTATGATTCGCTGCTCACTGTGTCGATAGGTGAGGGTGGGCAAATGTCCCGCCGCGCATGCAGCAACTGCCTTCTTAACCAGTATGATTGCACGTATACTCAGTCGGCTAAGGTTAGTTCAATACTTTATCGAACATACAGCAGAAACCTGAACTTTTGGATAGCCAAATTCTGACAAAGCGTGAGCGTGTTGAATGTACAAGATATGTGCTATTATCCTCATCTTCTCGAGTTTAGATACATCGAGAGTTTGGAGAACCGTCTGGCAAAGATGGAAGCTCTCATGAAGAAGGTTTGTACCATTCGTACCCCATTTCATTTCGATTCAATGATTCTTTGCGGCTTCAAGTTAGCTCCTGAGGCACTGGCAGATCAATCAAACGATATAAGCCTCCCTGGATCATCGTCTTTTGTACTCGAAGGTCATGTCAAAGAAAACCGGCAGTCGTCCACACCGTCAACACGGGGCCCCTCGATCCCAGTGGACGCTGACGATCTGGATTCCAGCGATGACGAGTTTTCTGCTCGACAGACATTGGAACAAAGCTTCAAGAACGTCACCATGGGTTCGGGCCAGCCACATTTCTTCGGGAAATCAAGTACCTTCATGTTTCTTCACAAGGCTATGGATATACGACATGGATACTCAGGCGGGAACTCGCCATCCGATCCGTCTACACCATCCCTAATCGAAATTGCTGATGAGCGGGTGAAATTTTGGAGGACGTATCCCGTCAGTCTTATATATGCCGTGCGATTGGCCAAACTTCATTAACATTTACGAATCATTGCAGTGGCTCAAGGCCTTATTGAAGAAGCCCGAGTTTTCGTTCCCTCCAGATGACCTCATGCCGTCCTTGATTGACTCATATTTCTCTCGAAATAATGCGCTTACCCCTCTACTGCATCGCCCAACCTTTGACAAGGGCGTGCGCGAGGGACTACATTTGCGGGATGGCGGTTTCGCTTCTGTTCTGCTCCTTGTGTGTGCTATCGGCGCTCGTCATTCCGACGATCCTAGAGTCACTATCGAAGGGTTTGGTGGCTCTTATTCCGCGGGATGGCCTTGGTTCTATCAAGTGCATTCCATCTTCCATGTAGTCAACTTCGAGCCTCCACGCCTTTATGATTTACAGATAGCCTGCGTGAGTACTGCCACCATGGTAGTTATAATGGTACTCTACTAACGTATATGAAGCTACTCTCAACCTTCTTATTTGGTACATACTTCCCGGAAGCTTCGTGGTCTGTCGTCGGTGTAGGACTTCGCATGGCGCAAACTCTCGGGGCTCACCGGCTCAAAGTATATGACTCAGGTCCTACAGTGGAAACCGAGCTCCTAAAACGAGCTTTTTGGTTCGTCATCTTGCCTAGTTGTGGCATCGGCGTTTATACTAACTGTGCACCAAGGGTTCTTGTCGGCATGGACCGCGGTCTAAGTTCTGCATTCGGGAGACCATGTGCGGTGCAAGACGAAGAGTGTGTGCAGGTCGATCGTCTCAAGGGTTTCATCTCATTGTCCGTTCTTCTAGCTTCGACGTAGATCTCCCAATTGAGTGCGACGATGAGTATTGGGATAGCCCCGATCCCCAACAAGCCTTCAAACAACCGCCTGGAAAGCCATGCAGGATATCATTCTACATCTGCTCTATACGTTTGAATCAAATCCACGCTTTTGCTTTACGGACTATAGTGAGTACAAAGTTTCTCACAGCCAGCAGTTAGCTAATCTCGTGTACAGTACTCGATTAATAAATCGAAAGCTACTCTCGGACACGTTGGTCCTCAGTGGGAAGAAAAGACAGTTGCTGAATTAGACTCTGCATTAAATAACTTCATAGACTCGGTACCCGATCACCGTAGGCTCATATTTATCTTTTTGCTTGCTACTGATCACAGAAGTTATGTACAGTGAAGTGGAATCCGCACCAGGAAAACATGCTATTCCTGAACCAATCTGCAATCTTATATACTCAATATTACGGCCTTCAAATCACCGTCCATCGACCTTTCATACCTTCTCCGCGAAAGCCGAGCCGTTCATCGTTTCCTTCCCTTGCCATCTGCACAAATGCCGCACGTTCGTGCGTGCATATCTTAGATGTTCAGTATCAACGTGCAAAACAAGAGCCGGAAGATAGCGAGGTACGAGTATATATGCCTTCCTCTCTGCGATATGCCCCTCTGACATTGTTGTAGTATAATGAGGCAGTCACACCAATCGCAACACTCTTCAGTTGTGTTATGGTTTTATTATTGAATTTATGGGGAGCGAAGCGATCTGGGTCCACGATTGATCATTCCAGAGATATTTCGGACTTGCACAAGGCAATGCGTATGTTGAAAGATGCAGAAACTCGGTGAGCGTCAACGTCAACATCTTCTGTCCATGCGTCTCTGACTCAATTGTCTAGATCTCCCGCAGCCGGCCGACTCTGGTGAGAATCCCCTGTCAACTCCCGCTCATGGATGTATCTGACACCTAAGCTTCAGGGACGTATTGCATGAGCTCACCAACGGCGACTTTCCGATCACAAAAGTGGAGTCGCCAGTACCAAATCGCAAACGTACACGAGAACAAGAAATCGACGAGGTTCTTCCCCTCGACGGACAAGAGTCTTTTTCGCAGGCGCAAGTCCCTACCACTTATAGACTGACTGAAACTTCTAATCAAAGTGCAAATAGTGCCGCCAGACCTATGGATGATGTTTATCTAGATGCCGATCTGTCGATGCCATTCACACTTCCACTTCATAGCTATGACTTAGGACGGCTGCCCCTGCATCCGCAGTCTATGTCTTTCTCTGCTATGTCTACTGATGCCCCCGCAACATCGAGTGCAGTGTTCTCGCTTAGTACAACTTCGCCAAATTCGCAAGACGGACTATACGTCCCCGCGCATGGCCAGCTGCCCACAGTCACACCTGCATCTTCATCGGATAGCGCGTATCCTTCTACGGGCTATGCGTTCATTCCAAGATCTGAAACTACAGGCAACGCCCTCAACCCCGATGAGGCTCATGTCAAGATCGCCTCTGAAAGCCTTGCTGACGACGACACACTAGAGATGTGGTCAACTGCTCCAGCGAGTTTCGAGTAAGCTCTAATGTCGTCTATATTGTGTGCACTGCTAACAGGCATTTTATAGTTGGGATGATTGGGGAAAATATCTCACAAATTTCGGTGATAGTTACCCAGATCTAGTTCAGCAACGTGATTAATTGCTATGGGATGGGGCAACGTATACAAGACAGGACATTATATCAATGATAGCCATACAGTACGGCATTCACTATAAGAAATATAGACATGACGGCGTGAGTCCATGTTGCAGTATTATGCTCGGACTTATCATACTGTCGGCGCCCGAGTTTCGTTGATAGGCGGTGGACAAGACCTGCAGATCCATCAGTTCAACTGCAACGGATGATTGGACTTCACGTACTCCTTGACCACACCCAGACATCGGGTTGCGGCTTGTTCAATCTCGCTCGTCCACCAGGTAGTGTCTGGTTCAGGCAACTTCAACTTCTTCTTCGTGAGGCCCAATGAATAAGCAATCATGCAGAACATGAACGGGAGGAGATTCGCATGATCAAAGCCATAGTTGTGTGAAAGGTAAAGAATATCGCCTTCCCGAACGACAAACGTTGTCGTGTCATACGAGGTCAGGAAGTCCAAAGCCTGTTCGCTTTCGCGATCTGCAAGGAGCTGTTCCCAAAGCTGCAGATAATGTCAGTACCTTTGGATGAGGATGAATCACAGTAGACGCACCTGAGAAATAACTTTGATGCTTTTTGTAAGGGTCGGCTTCTTGCCATTATTGGAAGCGGTTAGTATGTCAAATCTTTCCTTAGAAGGCCACACAAATTTGATCGCTTGGCCTTCTTTGAAGTCGGGGGTGATTCGCTGCATAGCATCGAAAATATGTCTCTGTTGCGAGCGCAGACCGTTGCCGAATGATTCATAATCCGGCTTTGTCGTAATCTCATATATGGCTGAGATGTTGAGAGCATCGAGTACCAGATGCTCCGGTTCCTCTTGGTTTGTCTTAAGGTCCACGTTACCTTGTACGTCGCTCGGTTTAGGCTCCCTGGGACGGGTGTGGACGATATTGTTCGACTTAGCCTCGCCACGGAGCTTGGGAATTCGGCGTTTAAATAGCGCGAAGTCTGGGATTATACCGCCTCGCGTTGTATCTTGCACCGCTGAAGTGAATGCAGCTGAAAGCCTGGCAGGTAGCATCGCTGGAATCTCCCCTTTCTCCACCAGATATACAACCATGAGAAGAGGGTAGATGGTCATCTGAAAGACAAGCCTCTCTATGTCCTTCTCGCTCTTGATCTCCCCGTCAGCGACGCCTTGTCGAGTGTAGTATGGCAATATGCAGGCCATAAAGTCACGGTGAGCGAAGTTAGACCAGTCAATCGTGATAGCGTTGAGCCGGCCCTGTAAATCTTTCCATATATCCTTAAACATCTCTGGGGCGAACACAACAGAAGTCAAGTCTTGTTCGGGTTCAATTGGATTGAAGGAAAGGCCTTTGGTACTGGTAAGGTGAGATTGGCCACCCTTAGTGCCGTTCCTGTCACGACGATAGTATTGAGGGCAAGGGGGCAGAACTATATGTGTGAGAACCCAGAGTAACGTAGTAGTGCCAGAATCTGGCACAGGCCTGTAAGGATTTAATCGTAGCGGTTCCTTTTCCGGATCGTAACTTGAGGGGGGCGGTAGGCTCTGTGCCCCTTCCATGCCGCCGTGTTTTTCGTCTTTGTCCGAGACATGCATGACGTCTTTCTGGATACGGGTACTTAGGCTACCTATATGTCGCCCGGTTCCTTGCTCTCCATCGTTCTGGAGTATCGGATGGCTCGGCTCAGCCTGAGCCTCTTCAGTATCTTTGGTGTCGTCGCAAAGGTTCGAGCCCCAATCTTCTTCCTGTACGATCCTCACTGGCGAATGTTCTTAACTCGAGTTCCCCAAGTTACTACCTTTCGTGGGGCCATGATGGGGATCGGTGGGAGGGGGTAACCTAGGTTGTTATCTGAATAATAATCAGCTGTAACTCGGGGTGGTAAAGTTGCCTGAGGACGAAATGTGGTTGACTGCAATCTGCATGACTTCGCCAGTGGGAGGTTATATATGCCCGGCGTGGAATGGCCATGCGGAAAAATAGTGCATCAGAATCATGCGGCCTTGCGATGCATGGCAAGATCGTGTGAACAGCCTTTGTCGCGAATATGTCCTTGAGGCCATAGCTATATGACTTGACGTGTACATTGAGGCAGCAGTCTGCTTCATCATGGCCGCCACACGGGCGTCTGAAGAGACGCTGGCACGCGTATATGTATCGCAGTTGTTAGAGTGGCGCTCGCCGAAATCCAACCATCACTCCCACTTGCGCAATGACAAAACTCAACATAATTGTCGACCTTCCGAACCATGACAGATATGAATGTAGCCTTGAAATCGACGTCACAAATACTCCAAATCGCTTCGCCCTCGACGACTTTTTCGTCTTCAACGCTCAAGAAGTCCTACACATTGGGAATTCGAAGGTCTATAAAGGCACACTGACGGATGAGAGCGAGGAGGTATGCCCCATGCCAGTCGTATGCAAGATTTTGGAAGGAGATTCGGAGTCGCGTCTCAAAGACGAGGCAAAGATCTATGCCAAAAACTATCATCTCCAAGGGCCATTGTTACCTCTCTTCTTCTTTCACTGCTCTGGTACTAACGAATCAAACACACCGGTCGCATGCCTTGTGACAAAATACGTGGGTGAATGTCTTCGGACCGATTGGGGCGATGTTCCGATGGAGATCAAGTATGTGTCACTATTCCGCTAGGCGAGTACCTTTGGATAGGGTTCTAAAGTTTGTTATCACTACAGGTACCAGGCCTGGGTCAGTTTACAGCAGCTTCACAGATCAGGCGTATACCATGGCGATTTCTTCCCTCGGAATGTTGTTGTTTCCTCTGAAGATGGTCGGGTGCGTATCATCGACTTGGACCATGCAAGTGGGGAACATAAATGTCGAGCTGCCCCCCACGCGTACAAATTGTACGAGCCCGAGCCGTACCAAACTGAACTTTGCTGCGACGAGCTCTATGATACAGCCTTTGAAATGAATATTTGGACTCCACGTGAGGCGTTTCGATTTATTTCATATAGTTGACATGCATGTTAATGGCCTTTTGCGCAGGATGGTCAAATTTCATGGGCCTGCAGATTCCCATGTTTCAGGTGCTGTGTGCCGACGACGTCCTAGGCTATATGGAGAAGTGCCAACCCGGGCAGAATCCTGAGATCTATTCTGAGTGGATGCGCAGGCGAGCCAGGGCTTTTCTTAAGGACTATTATGACAACTACCTCGTCCGTTTGAAGGAAGGAGGAACGGTCAGGGTGACGAGGTTCTTGGAGCCGGAGGCTGAATCGTCAGGGGAATCGAAGGCCTCTTTACCGCTGGCGTGTCCGGCGAGTAACCCGGTCGCGAGTGTGACACTAGCTTAGCCTCCATAACCGCCTATGCGGTCATCGTCCACCTCTCCTATGATCCTGTCTTTCCTTCTTCACCATGTCTTCTTTTCAATCTGTACCTAGTGGCCGCAAGTATTTAGAGTCTCGCACAAATCTCGATCCCTGTCGTAGAGCCTGTGCCAATCCATGGATATTTATCGTATACGTGATGTCATCTCGCCAGACGGCCGTACACTTGTCGGTGCGTTGAACGTCGAAACCAGTCGGAATCAAACTTGGCAGTGGATGAGCTGACGATTGTTTCAGAGCGTCGTTGGGAAGGATGGGTCACGCGTAATGGCAGTGGGATCATCGGTGGCACCACTGTCGAGACTTGAAGTACAACACCGCTGTGGCATCGATGGAACATGTGCTTCTCCGGTAAAACGGTCTTTGCTTATTGTCCATTCCGTTTTTGCGCGACAAGATGCCCAACAACACTAACTTTACAAGGCTATTGAGACGAGCGGCGAGAGGGGACGTGTTGGTGCCCGAGTTAGCGTAAATTGACGAATCGACCTGATCCTATGCCCAAGCCATGGCTAGTACTCGAAGATGGCTTCGTTGAATCCTGTCCGCGTGTTTTCCTGTTTTCCTTATCATTTTATTGTGACGATCGTAGTCACTTCGTCTCGTACTCTCGCGAGCGCTTGTGTGCTGCTTGTTCGGAACCACCACCTCTCCATAAACAGTACAGACTCACTAGGCATAATATTCGTCTCTCGTCTCTTCCATTAAACAGTTTCCTATACGCGTCAACATCATTGCTCTCGACGCTGAACTGACGCGATCGTTACAGCGCGCTTCGCATGCTCTTGATTTCTGAGCTCTACTAGCCTTCTGTACCTTTTCCGCTATCTTGTGGCGCCGCCCTCGGTGCACGATGACAAGAGTCGAAGTGATCGTCGACCTCCCGGAGCACGACAAATATACTTGCACCGTTGAAATTGACCTTGCCAATAACCTCAAGCGTTTGGCTCGCGACAATCTCTTCGTCTTCAACGCTCAAGAAGTCCTACACATCGGCAATTCAAAGGTTTACAAGGGCACGCTGACCGCTGAAAACGATGCGATATGTCCATGGCCGGTCGTCTGCAAGATTGTAGAAGGAGATACAGAGTCGCGTCTCAAGAAAGAGGCAGAGATATACGCTAAAAACAAGAAATTGCAAGGACCGTTGTTGCCTAGATTCTTCTATCACTGCTCTGGGACGTCTGTCCAGTCCAACACGACAGTTACGTGCCTGGTCACCAGATATATGGGCAAGTGCCTACAGACTCGCTGGGGTAATACTCCGATGGAGATCAGGTATGCATCACCATTGTATTCTGAGTAAGTACGCAATAACGCGATGCGTCTTTATCATCATAGATATAAGGCATGGATCTGTTTACGACAGCTCCATCTATCAGGTGTATACCATGGTGATTTCGTCCCCCGGAACGTAGTCATTGCAGACGATGGTCAGCCACGTATCGTCGATTTCGACCATGGAAGCGGCAAACATCAGTGCCCAGCTGTTCAGCGTGTGTACAAGTTGTACGAGCCGGAGCCGTCCCCACGCGAACTTTGCTGTGACGAACTTTACGAAGTTGCCATTGAGATGGATCTTTGGACCCCTCGTGAGTAACGTTCTGTCTCGTATCTGTTACCTAAACTGACGGTTATCTGTGCAGGGTGGTGCAGTTTTCTGGGCCTCGAGGTGCAAATGTCCGCGGTACATTCCGTCGAGGATGTCCTACGCTATGTGGAAAAACATCAACCACAGACTCCTGACATCTATTCCAACTGGATGCAATCGCGAGCAGCAGATTTTCTCCGCGACTACCATGATCATTACATAACCCGTCTACAGGAAGTGGAAAGCTTTTGGAGAATTAAGTTCTTGGGTATCAAGGAGCCTAAGGCTGTATCGCCAGGAAACTCGGAGGTCACTTCACCGCTAATGAGTCAGGCGAGTGTAAAACTCACTGAGCCTTCATAATCATGTGGCCATCACTGTTCACCATGTCTTCTTGTCAACCTGTACTTAGTGCACGTCGCGATGAGACTCCGCGCTCTTTGCTATACACGTTTAACCTGGACACTCTATTTCCCATCTTCTCTGACGAGGTGCGTGCAACATCCGTCCTTGTTTCGTTCTAGTAGCGCTAACGCTAGGGCCCCGGGGCCTTACTAAATAACGCTATGCAATGTGGCGCTCATCATAACTCAACATTCAACGTTCATCTCGCACGCATCACTCACGCTCAACTACAACATGACGAGACTCATCGTGGTTGTCGACCTCCCAGATCACGATAAATATAAGTATGACCTCGAGATCGACGTCACAAATACTCCTAATCGGTTCTCCCTCGACGACTTTTTCATCTTCAACGCTCAGGAAGTCCTGCACATCGGGAACTCAAAGGTATACAAAGGCACACTGACGGATGAAAGCGAGGAGATATGCCCCATGCCAGTCGTATGCAAGATTTTGGAAGGGGATTCAGAGTCGCGTCTCAAAGACGAGGCAAAGATCTATGCCAAAAACCGCGATCTCCAAGGGCCTTTGCTACCTCTGTTCTTCTTTCACTGCTCTGGTACTATCGAATCAAACACACCGGTCGCATGCCTTGTGACGAAATACGTAGGCGAACGTCTGCGAACCCATTGGGGAAATGTTCCAATGGAGATCAAGTATGTGCCATTATCCTCCCGAGCGAGTATTTTCGGAGAGGGTTTTAAAGTCTATCATCATTACAGGTACAAGGCTTGGGTCAGTTTGCGCCAGCTTCACAGGTCGGGCGTGTACCATGGCGATTTCTTCCCTCGGAATGTTGTTGTTTCCGCAGAAGATGGCCGGGTGCGTATCATCGACTTGGACCATGCAGATGGAGAACATAAATGTCGAGCTGCCCCCCGCGCGTACAAATTGTACGAGCCCGATCCGTACCATACTGAACTTTGCTGCGACGAGCTCTACGACTCAGGCTTTGAAATGGATCTTTGGACTCCACGTAGGCATTTTCCATTCCATAGAGTTATCACACGTATTAATAGCTGCTCACGCAGGATGGTACAATTTTATGGGCCTGGAGGTTCACATGTCCGAGGTGCATAATGTCGAAGAACTGCTGCAGTATGTTGAGAGACACCAGCCATTCACCCCTGACATCTATTCTCAGTGGATGCGCAAGCGGGCCAAGGATTTTCTCAAGGAGTATCATGATAACTACATCGTTCGTCTCAAGGAAGGAAAAACGTTCTGGAGGACGAAGTTTTTGGGTATAACGGAGCCCGAAGCTAAATCGTCGGGCGAATCTGAAGCTCAGTCGTCGGGTGAATCAGAGGCTACTTCACCGCTGACGTGTCCAGCGAGTCATTCGGCCGCGAGTGTAACCCTGCACGAGCCTTGATAACAGTCTATACGGCAGTAATGCACCTCCCATATGATCCTACCTTTCGTCCTGTACCAGACCATCTTCTCAATCTGTACTCACCGGCTGCGATAAAAACATGTGCTATTATATATGCGCATTTGCCCTAAATATACCAGGTCTTTTTCTCTCTAGCGAGGCTCGTCTGCAAATAACCGTATGCCTCCAAAGCCTTGGCCCTGACCAGGTTTTAAATAGCGCCACACAATGTGGCGCTCGTCAGAACAACGTTTGACGTTCAACGCTCAACTCGCACGCACAACTCACGCCCAACGACTCCAACACGATGACGAGACTCATCGTGGTTGTCGACCTCCCAGATCACGATAAATATAAGTATACCCTTGAAATCAACGTCACGAATACCCCCAATCGCTTCGCTCTCGACGACTTCTTCATCTTCAATGCTCAGGAAGTCCTACATATTGGCAACTCAAAGGTATACAAAGGCACACTGACGGATGAAAGCGAGGAGATATGCCCCATGCCAGTCGTATGCAAGATTTTGGTAGGAGATTCGGAGTCGCGTCTCAAAGACGAGGCACAGATCTATGCCAAAAACCGTGAACTCCAAGGGCCTTTGCTACCTCTATTCTTCTTCCACTGCTCTGGTACTACCGAATCAAACGCACCGGTCGCATGCCTTGTGACGAAATACGTAGGCGAAAGTCTGCGAACCAATTGGGGAAATACTCCAATGGAGATCAAGTACGTGTCATTATTCTCTCGACTCTCGAGCGAGTATTCTCGGACAAGGTCTAAGTCATTATCATTACAGATACAAGGCTTGGGTCAGTTTGCGCCAGCTTCACAGGTCAGGCGTATATCATGGCGATTTCTTCCCTCGGAATGTTGTTGTTTCCGCAGAAGATGGCCGGGTGCGTATCATCGACTTGGACCATGCGGATGGAGAACATAAATGTCGAGCTGCCCCCCGCGCGTACAAATTGTACGAGCCTGAGCCGTCTCAAATTGAACTTTGCTGCGACGAGCTCTACGACTCAGCCTTTGAAATGGATCTTTGGACTCCACGTAAGGCAATTCCCATCCCATAAATTATCAGACGTATTAATGGTCTCTCGCGCAGGATGGTACAATTTCATGGGCCTGGAGGTTCACATATTCGAGGTGCCTAGTGTCGATGCCCTGCTGCGTTATGTGGAGAAACACCAGCCATTCACTCCTGACATCTATTCTGAGTGGATGCGCAGGCGAGCCAGGGCGTTTCTCAAGGACTATCATGACCGCTACATCGTCCGTCTGATGGAAGTGAATACTTTCTGGAGGACGAAGTTCTTGGGTATAACGGAGCCCGAGGGTGAATCGACGGGCGAATCTGAAGCTCAATCGTCGGGCGAGTCAGAGGCTAAGTTGTCGGGCGAGCCAGAGGCTAAGTTGTCGGGCGAGCCAGAGGCTAAGTTGTCGGGCGAATCAGAGGCTACTTCACCGCTGGCGAGTCTGGCGAGTGCGAGGCCGACTGAGCTTTCATAGTCGTTGGTGCGACTTAATTTCACCTCCCATATGATCCTAGTACCTTTCGTTCTGTACCTTCTCAATCTGTACTTATCGGCTACGATAAAAATCTGTTGCCCCGGATATAGCACCCCCTAGTTTCTCTAGAGAGACTCGTCTGCACACAACATTGCTTCGCTCTGATGCCTTGGAAGCCAGTGCTCATTGGCTCTGGCCAGATGTCATATAGTGTCACATGGTGTGGCGCTCGTCAGAACAACGTTCATCATCCAACGTTCAACTCGCACCCATAACTCACGCCAAACTGCACAATGACGAGACTAATCGTGGTTTTCGACCTCCCATTTCACGATAAATACAAGTATACCCTCGAAATCGACGTCACGAATACCCCCACATCTGGAAAAAGGCACTTTGTCAATTGAGGTCAA
>JAAIFI010000097.1:0-101372 GCA_011032875.1 Phlebia tremellosa | reverse complement strand
GGACCTCCCACGGACCCTTGAGTCACCCGGTGGTGTAGCCTCAATCAGCGGGGCTCCGAGTCCTTACTCCCAAACATCACACGACACCCTCTCCAGTACCTCCATTGCTCTCAGCATGTCTACGAAGCCATCGAAAGTGCTAGCAGAGTTCGTATCGAAGCAGAAGTCGCAGTACTTGAATGCGATTCAGGAGGGAAAGGGCAGAGAATGGGTCGTGGCTATGGGGAATGAAGCAGGTGGTACGCGCACAATTGCTTTGACATCCTTCCAACCAGTGTCTAACCAATCTCTCAGATCTGGACTCTCTTGCGAGTGCCATAGCATGGGCATGGTACGCGTCGACGGTGAAGCAGATCCCTACTGTTCCACTGGCACAGACACCTCGCGAAGACCTTCACCTGCGCGCAGAGAATCTCCACGCATTGTCTCTCGCTGGCTTCGACGCCTCGAACCCGGATATCCTATGCATCGACGACATCCCACCATCCACACCCTTCCCATCCCACAAATTTGCTCTTGTGGACCATAACCACTTGCAGCACAAGTTCAGTAGCGAAAACACTGACGCGCAGGTCGTCGCGATAATCGATCATCATGAGGACGAGGGCTTCCATAAGGATGCAGATCCACGAGTCGTTGTGGTGCCTACGGGCAGTGCAACGTCGTTGGTGGCCCGTGTGCTCCAGGAACGCTGCCCGGATCAGATTCCGCCAGAGCTGGCTACCTTACTCCTTTGTGGGATCTTGGTGGACACGAATGGTTTGAAGGTGGGCGGAAAAGCTGAAGAGATCGATCGCGCATCCGCAGCGTTCCTACACCCTATCTCACTCCTCGCCTCCGATGAGGTAACTGCGACGGACCTGCACGAAGCACACGACATCCAAGAGCTCTCGCAGACACTGCTGACCAAGAAGTCGGACATCTCTCATCTCAATACACGAGATCTCCTCCGACGAGACTACAAAGAATACACCATGGTGCCTTCGTGGGCCCCCGACAAAACCATCCTGGTGGGACTCGCCTCTGTGCCCCTCGGTCTCAAGTCATGGATCCCTCATGATCCCGACTTCTGGTCTTCCACTGAACGCTGGATTGAGGATCGCGGACTCTCCGTGCTTGGCATTCTGACGTCGTTCAGGGACGAAGAGAAGGTGAACAAGCACGGGGGCGCGAAACACCGGCGCGAGCAGCTCTTCGTCGTTCGCGAGGGAGATGTGGATGGCCTTGCGGAGAAGGTGTTCAAAGGCCTCAAGCATAACGGGGAGCTGGATCTGAAGAAGATGGACTTTGTCGAGGACTATGGTGTTGCGAAGGGCGTTGGCTTTGCTCCGGCGTACAAGTCTCGCGTCTGGAAGCAGGGGAATGTGCATGCAACGCGGAAAGTCACTGCACCTGTTGTCAAGTCTATTATCGAGGGTCATGTACCGTCATAATTTGTATCATCTCATTCTTCGATGTATGAAGGAAACTGTAACTCTTGCAAGCACAATTAACATATACACTGATACTCTCCAATCGCGTTTGTCGTCCTTTTGAAAATCAAACCCGAAGCATACGGACTGTCGTAAATACCCTGAAGGACCGGGGCGGGTGCTTCAATCTTATAAGTTATCATATTTTCAGGGCCAGTGCGATGAGATCCGTCGATAATATACCAATTGCAATATAGTGAGCTTGAGTTGTACGGGACTACAGCATATACTGAGAGGTCAGCTACTAAAATGGGAGGGGTCGACAGGATGATGCGTAGTCCCTTTGTTCAATGAACACGAGGCCTAAAGGAGCCAATACCTCTGCACCGACAGGACCCCCCGAAGCCGTACCCGATAAGCACACCTTCACCTGGGTACAGTCGGTTGGCTTTTGGATCGTTGTGCGCAGAACGGTTCCTTGCAGCGCGTTGGAATTCGGGTCTACTTCCTTCAGGATTAAGCTTGGAACGTCCCACCGATCGTCCTCGCTGCGCAGCATGACCGTAGAGGAAGGGACAGTTTGGTTGCTGACATTGCGGAAAGGTAGCGATGTGATCTTGAGAGACAGGAATGCGCCTGGGTCAAACGTGCCAGACAGACAGGGGAGGATAGAGGTGTTGGTGGAAGATGTAGGGACGGTACAGTTCCCAGTAAGAGTGTTGTCGGCGAGATTGAGCTGAATGGACTGTAGTGTAGGATAGAATTCAAGTGGTATGCTAGCCTGGGGACTGTCCCAGCTGCGCAGTCCGAAGGTAGATGTGTCGGCTACGATGTTGAGTTCGTATGAAAACAGAGAATCCGATTGTCCTTGCTGGTAGAAATGAGCGAAGCCACTCGGCCCGCGCACGTTTGTCTTGCCGTCAAGGATGGCATATACAGGGTAGTTATCGCAGCCGTGTTCCCACGCCGCCTGTATGAAGGATAATTAATCTTCTTGAATCCAGCGCAGGAAAAAGAAAGTACTCGCTTCTTGAGCTGCGCGCCATGCCACTATGGTGATAATCAAGGGAGCAACGGCTACAATATGCATAGCAATCGTGAGGATGGAAGGATTTGAACATCCGATCTTACGCAGGCACACGCCTACGAACATCGCGTTTGCGACACCGACGAGACAGGTGTAGAGAAGGAAAAGGCAAAACAGCAATATCGCGATTAGGCCCCATGGATTGCGGGTGATCACCGTATGAGGGAGGGGGTTGGCGCTTGATGCTACAACTAGTAGTGATCGCGTTCAACGGCTCTGTCGTCAGCTGCAGATGAAATAAAACATCCCGTACAGTAACGACTGCAAAACGCATATGCAATGTTCATGGCTATGATCACCTAAACACAATATTAGTAAGATATGTAACTCATGGTGACCAGAGGATTTGACTTACCAGTGTGAAGATGAGGAATAGTGTGCGGAGATAGCTCTGTACTCTTCGTGAGGTGAGGACTGTCTCTGTCTCGTTCACATCCTCCGAAGATAACAGAGGCTGGGTCTCGTTCTCTGACATACTGTCGAGTGTGTTCTATGGGGAAGGCACTGTTCGTCGAGCAGAGCGAAGGGCAGTTGATACCATGCTCGGTCAAAGGAGACCAAGATAGCTTTATATATGCGTGCATAGGATAGTCTCATCTCGCTAGATCAGCACCCCGACTTCCAAGCCAGCGCCTCCCAAGCAGAATGTATTGCTAGGAGCATTTCCCTGTCCAGAATCATCAACGATGCTCGATGGAACAGCCACAGCCACACGAAGCAGATGCAAGCCGAGTGTCGCTTTACCTGAGGCATGTGAAGGTCCTAGGTGCAACGAAAGGGTTTTGAGCCGTCGTTCAGTGTAACGTCTCTACTGGTGATTGCCTGTGGAAGACGCAGCAGTCAGCCAGGTCGAGCAGAAAGCATAATTAAGAAAGGAGGGTATCTCCCGCGTACCAGTGTTCTAACACTTCCAAGACAGCGTCTCCGAAGTAGCATATGACTGCGGAGGTTGTCATTGTTTATCTGTCCAGCAGCTTCGATGACTCCCAGGACAGCGATCCGTGACTGCTGCTGTAGCCACGGCGCAACATGATATAACTGCTGCCCGCGGTTGGTCCGGATACCGATGGTAAAACGAGCATCCCATGATAATATTGATACACATGCAACCAAAGTCGGGATTTGCATTGGCAGGTTTGTTCCTTTCGTAACGGAGTGTCGTACGAGCGCGCCGACGCGTACACGCGCCGCTACAGGTGTGAAGACACAAAACGTGAGCCATTGCAGAATAAACGCATACACACACGTGAGCTGATCCATGTAAGGCACACCCAATATATGCGCAGGCGAAATTGGAAGCTTGCTGTCGATTTGCTGTTAAGTTGCTATGGATGTCAAGGAGAAATTAGCGGAAGAACTAGGAGGGAGAAAGGTTTATGCGCGCAGAGTGTAACTGTAAAGATTCTGAGTGCGTTCACGTCGCGAGAATATGGAACCGAAAAAATGTCCAGTAAAGTAGGTAGCCTCTGTAGTAGGCAAACGGTCACGGTAGGAACGCGGTCACGGCATTGCATGATGCCGAGAGATATTAGCCGCCCTAGATTGAAATCAGCGCTTTCTCTCCCTCTCTCAAGTTTATGGACTCCATCCTAACAGTCTCTCACCGAATTCACTGACCTGCGTATGGTGGGCTTGTTCTCGCGTATGCATTGCATATTCAATATAATTCACACAATGGCCTTTTTTAGACTGATGCTTGTTCATCGTCGCACATGGAAAACCCCCATACTATCTACCCTGACAGTCACTGGTCATATGTCGTACCTAAGGGTGAACCAGAGTAGAAATTTGGTTCCACTGTGGCTTGTAGCAGTATAAACCGCCCAGCATGTCCGGAATCTTCTGGTTCGGAGCAAAAATACTGAACATCAACGCCAAATCGCACAGTGTGAGAAACCGGTTGAAAACCGGCCACAGCGGCGTTCTATGGCTTGAGAGGTATAAAATGCTTGAAGCTTACTGTAGGAAGCATCACCGGAGCTGAGGGTTTTGTTGGCGGTGCATGACCACTGATCTAAAATGATTATTACAGTTACTGTAACATTTGCATTGGGTTGTTGTCGGACGGAAGGTAGAGCCTCAATTATCTCAGGCTCTCTCACCTATCAGTATACAGACCCTCTGGAGAACGTTTTGCCTTTGACGAACAATTCATACTTGAATGGCTTCGTGAGTATTCCATTGAGTATCACGTCCTGGAATGGATTCATGCTCACTCACTAATTCCACCGACCAGACTAATGGTTCAGTTCACAACACACTTGGACAAATGGCACATCGCGGAGCCCGCCCGCCCCGTCCGACGTCAACTAGTGGATAATTCGTAGAACCTATCGGCATAACTCAGGTACTACTTACGGTGTTAGTTTCCAAACACACACTATCATAACATCCAGTAAAGGGACGATCATTCAGCAGGGAAACACGTGAGTCTTTCTTGACCGTGTTCCTCCCAGGAAGCCAAGGCAACCACATCTAGTTATGGCGCGGCGCGCTTTCTGCGTCTCATGGAAAGCTTCCGATGCGCTGGCCCGACTGAATGGTGTCGGTATGAATAAATTCTCAGTATGTTACGCTTTCGGTATGTTCTGTCCAATCCGACATGTTGGAAATCTCACGTATGCGAGCATATAAATCCTTCAGCCTTTCTTCTCACTGCCGCGGTCCTTGTTAGAGGTATCTTCACGGGTCATCCACTCCCTCAGTATACCCCCTCACAATGAGCGATAACCTCAAGACTCTCTGGGCGCCCCCTGCCAAACCCGCCACTAGACTTGGACGGCATCGCCAGCTTGCGCCACTTGCAGGCCTTCATGTGTCCCCGATTCAACTCGGTGCAATGAGTATCGGCGACAAATGGCATCCCTATGGCATGGGCACGATGGACAAGGAAAGCAGCTTCAAGCTGCTCGATGCATATTACGAAGCTGGTGGCAACTTCATCGATACCGCGAATGGCTAGTACGTCTCCGGTATCTTATAGAATTTGGTATTCCTTTCTGAGAGTACGTTCATAGTCAGGATGAGACGTCTGAGATGTTCATTGGCGAGTGGATGGAGACCCGTGGTATTCGTGAGCAGATTGTCGTCGCCACCAAGGTTTGGCACATTATTTCAGCGGATTTTACCCCGTGCTGATCCGAGTCTGGCAGTATGCAACGAACTACAAGCGTGGCGAGAACCTGCTCCAGAAGACCCAATTCACGGGAAACGGCATGAAGTCCCTCCGCAACTCAGTCGATGCATCTCTCAAGAAGCTTCGTACGGAGTACATTGACATCCTCTACCTCCACTGGTGGGACTACACGAGTCCCATAGAAGAAGTCATGAATGGGCTGCACAACCTCGTGGTGCAAGGCAAGGTCCTGTATTTGGGCATCTCGGATTCACCGTCGTGGGTTGTATCCAAGGCAAACGCATACGCCAGGGCAAACGGGAAGACACCATTCGTAATTTATCAAGGCGCGTGGAGCATACTCGAACGAGATTTGGAGAGGGACATTCTGCCCATGGCGATATCTGAGGTTTGTCATATCCCGAAGCCTAGTATCCCGGCTGAGTTGACCTTGCATTGCTAGGGCATGGCAATCGCACCGTGGAACGTGTTAGCTGCAGGCAAGATTCGCACCGATGCCGAGGAACAGAGGCGTAGAGAAACAGGCGAACACGGGCGCTCCCTCTGGTCGGACTGGGAGCGTACCGAAACGGAACGCAAGGTATGCTTGGCGCTTGAGAAGGTTGGCAAGGATGTAGGAGCAAAGAGTATCACGTCCGGTTCGTGTTCCTCTTCTTCAATTGGTTTGAATTCGCTCTAACATATTCACAGTCGCTATTGCATATCTCATGCAGAAAGCGCCTTACGTCTTCCCCGTCATTGGTGGCCGCAAAGTCGAGCATCTTTATGCAAATTTAGAGGCCTTAGACATCTCGCTCACCACGGAGCAGATTACTTACTTAGACAACGTGCTACCTTTCCGGAAAGGGTTCCCTTACGACATGTTTGTGAGTTCATTTTTTTTGCTGGTAGATGACCGTCCACTGAGACCGTGATAGAATGATGGCTCGGATTACTGTATCATCTACAAGTCGGCGGGTCATTTCGACAAGTGGCCTGCTCAGCAAGCTATTCGACCAGTGCAAGACTGACAAGTAACAATCTCTTCTGTTACCTGTGTGTTGTAATCGGGAGCATACTATATCACATCTACAGAGACGAACCAGTGTATCTCATTTCCGATGTGTGCCGTGCTTGTTACGACCTGCCTAAAGACTAAGCCATTTCTTCTGTCACCCGTGGAGAGGTATGCAGAAGTGGATGATCATGATAGTAAGGAAGTTCCACTGGACTGCAGCAAATAAAGATTTGTCGCCATGAGTTTCACCCCTATGTTCTATATCCCAAGATGTGAAACCCTAACTCTTCGAGACAAGTCTTTTTGTCACGGCTCGCACACTTTTGGAGCATTCCCCCACTACCCGTTAAAGTATGCTATGATACCTCCAGTGGGAGCCCATCACGACCGTGAGTCTTCTGACTTTCCCATCGTGATGATTGCCATGCTCGGCAACCGAGTCTGCTTTTGGAGAGCGGTTCGTTCCACTTGACGTGTGGTAAGGTCGTCTCCTTACACTCAACATGACGACATTTGCTCACTAATACTGCGATTCGGATAGGCAGATAGCAAGAACGACGACCATCGCACATATGTGCCTGACTCGGAATCCCGGATTAATAGGCTTTATGCCGCCATTCCGACCATATGACACTCAGTGCAGTCAAGCCGCGGAAAGGTGTAGTCGCGTATTTATACTTCCTCGGCCCTTGAATCCTTTACTAGTCATATTGGATGTGTAGGAGATAGCACATTTGAACAGATATATAATGCGTACTACGATCCCGCTCTCATGGACCCCTTGTCTCCAATTCCTTGTCTTAACCGCCAGCCACAATGAGTATGCAACAGCCTGAAGCCCCTACGAAACTCGGCCGTCATCGTCGGTTGGCCCCGTCAGCGGGAGTCCACGTTTCTCCTCTGCAACTGGGTGCTATGAGTATTGGTGACAAGTGGGAAAGTAGAGGGATGGGAGCTATGAATAAGGAATCAAGTTTTAAACTACTTGATGCTTTTTTCGAAGCGGGTGGTAATTTTATTGATACCGCCAATAGCTAGTGCGTATCGCTTGTCTGATTTGTGGCTGCAAATCCTCACTCATGCTTCCGTTTGAGCAGCCAGGACGAGAGTTCCGAAGAGTTTATAGGAGAATGGATAGAACAGCGAGGTATTCGCGAACAGGTGGTTTTGGCGACAAAGGTGAGGAAGACCGTTATCATGGTAATATGAAGTCAAGAACACTCATGAATGCGTTATCAGTACACGTCCAATTACAAGCGCGCCTCAAATGATGTACGCCAAAAATCGTTATATGTAGGCAACAATGTCAAATCGATGCATAACTCGGTCGAGGCATCCCTAAGGAAACTCAGGACGGATTACGTTGACATCCTCTATCTGCACTGGTGGGACTATGCAACCGGCATTGAAGAAGTCATGAACGGACTTCACAATCTCATTGTGCAGGGCAAAGTCCTGTACCTGGGAATTTCCGACGCTCCGGCTTGGGTCGTCGCAAAGGCAAACACCTACGCTCGAATGAGCGGCAGGACTCCGTTCGTGATATATCAAGGTGCATGGAGCATTCTTGAACGCGACATCGAGCGCGACGTTCTGGGCATGGTGAGAGAGGAAGGTGCGGAATCTCGTACAATCACCACAAATTAGACAGGGGTATTGATGTCGTTGTAGGTATGGCATTGGCCCCTTGGAACGTCTTGGCGTCGGGCAAGATCCGGACGGACGAAGAGGAAGAACGAAGGCGGGAGACCGGGGAGAAGGGTCGTATGCTCGGCAGCCCCAATTGGGAGCGCAATGAAGATCAACGCAAAGTCTGCAAAGCACTGGAGAAGGTCGCCGAAGAAGTGGGTGCAAAGAGTATCCAGGCCGGTCAGTCGAAGCTGCATTCTGGAGACTTGGTAATTTTGGTGCTCACTCACAAGCCTACACACAGTGGCAATCGCATATGTAATGCAGAAGGCTCCGTATGTTTTCCCCATCGTAGGCGGCAGGAAGATCGAACATCTGCATGCAAATATAGAGGCCCTCGACATCGCCCTCAGTGACGAACAAATCGCGTATCTCGAGAGCATCCTGCCGTTTAACAAAGGCTTCCCTTATACCTATTTCGTGAGCGACGAGTCACAGAATTTCTGCCAGATCGTGGAGGTGCTAACGTATTTTACTTTCAGGGTGACGGTTCGGACTACAATACCCTGTTCAAGACCGCTGGCCAGTTCGATAAATGGCCTCCGGCACCAGCGATTCGTCCTCGCTCGTCATAATCGAGTCTTGAAGCTCACTTCATAGCAAAGTGGGATAGCAGAGGCGGTATCTGCGCAAGTCAATGTATTATAGTCCTTCTCAGGGGCCTCAACAAGCAAGAATTAGTATGACTGCTAAGAGTTGTCTTCCAGGGCCACCTAGGCAACTTACCTCACGACCCGGATACTCAACATCTAGGCATTGAAGATATAGAGACACCCTCAGAAGCTGACTATGCTCTCTCAGCGATCGAAGTCGGTGTATGCACCATATGGATATATAGATTGTGCTCGCACTGAAGGCGATACAGGTAACCCCGATAAGAGCCACTGAGACGGCAGACACAAGCTGCGACACGGTAATCATGTCTGCTCTGTGATGACCACCTTTTTGCGCTCCGCTTTTGGTTTGCTGTCCCCCGCGCGAGTGTGTTTCCGTCTGCGCTCTTCCTTGACACGACGAGCATCCAACATCGTGTGTTTGATCGCTGCGGCTTTGTAGACGGGTTTCGGTACGTGTCTCGTACTGCAGCATGGTGAGACTGTAAATGGAAAGCCACAAACCTTGAAGATCATGTCGACGTACCGCGATACTCTGCCCACTTCAGGATCGAACTTCCACTTCTCCTTGAGGGTGTCACGGTATTCGATGGCAGCACGCTCGCGAGCGTCGATAATGCCCAGTTTCTCGGACGCGCGGGCCTTCCACATCCTCACGTTACCATCATCGGAGCCGCTCAGTACAAACCGAGCATCAGCAGTGAACAACGTAGACGTCACGCTGACAACAGATGTCAGCAAAGAAGAGTCAGGAGACAATAGGGTTCGCGTACCGCTGCATGCGTTTTGTGTGATAGACTTCCGGATGTGTACCCACGCCTTCTTTCCAGACGCGCACCGTCCGGTCCCAACCTCCACTCACAAATTCAAGTCCGGTCGGACTCCAGTCACAGGCGGTCACCGCCGCAACATGCGCTTTGTATATTTGGGTCGGAGTGTTGAGTGAGCGAACATCGAAGGTATACAGGTTGTGGTCTTCAGATGCTAATAGGACGGAAGTAGGGAACGTAGGTGACCATGCCAGAGCATTACTGCGCATCTATGGCAGAGTGAGTATGAATAACGTTAATGAGATATAAAAGGCATACCTGCATGATTACTCTCCGCTCTGCTTTTCCAGTTCGGATGTCATAGAGCGTGAATGTGCGGTCAGAGCCTATGCTGGCGAGTACGGAAGATTCGGAGAGGTTGAAGCGAACAGCAGATATCGTCTCGATTGACGTAGGGAATGTTAGATTTGATATTGGTGCACTCCTGTCACGCTGGCCGTCAAGAAAAGTAAGTTGAACACCCATTTAGGCACGCACTTCGTTTCATCCCATACTTGAACAATCGTAGATGCTGTGGCGAAGAGTGGATCGCGACGGTGATGATCTATTGAGCTGTAAGATAGTTGGTTAGACCCTTAAGTTTGATTTTTAGCCATATATCACTTGCTTAAATGCGCTCTTCCCAGGGAAGATACTCAGCGGTTTCGTGCTCTAGGGTTTGTGTCAGAGGAGTATTATACGAGACATTTGTGAACTACCTGTGATGGACCAGCACCATCCTCGTCCTCTTGTCGGGTATCCCATAGCTTGATGTTCCTATCCGCACCGCAGCTTAATAGACGGTGTTCATCCGCAAAACATACGCCCGTGATTTTTCCCTTGTGCGCAGCCTCAATACGCATAAGTTGTGATCGTTGAGCAAGGTCATGCACAACCAACCCTGAGGACATATGATGACGCTGAAAACCACATTCAAATCTTTACAAAGCAGACATACCTCCATCCCATCCACCGCTCGCAACAACATTCAATGACTCTGGCCGGCGGGACATAGTCTCCACTGCTTCTCCGTGACCTTCGAGTGACGCAACAAATGGTTTTGAGAATATGCGCTCCATCTTCGCCGCGTTCAATGCTCGTGTCCTTTCACGTGCCCGAGCGAAAGGATGCAAGAGAGGGTCGAGATTGCGAGAGGTTGGTGTTGGGTCACCAGGACGTGTTGGTAGATGCGACGCCGGAGCGTGTTGAAGAACAGATATCCTCTAACTTAATTTTAGTAGTCTATCAGCTTCAAAATCACAACAACGACTTACTACCATGGTGTAGGAATATTGAGGTCTCGATAACAATGCGCTTTAAGGTCTAGCTCTTGGTCCCATGCAGTTGAGACGGATTTTTAAAGACCTGAGTTGTGCGAGGTCTGTGGTCTGAGAGTCAAATGGGTTGAGAGCACAATTTCGACCAACGATGAGGAGGCTTAGGAAGACTTGCAGACTGAGAGGTGGAAGGAAATTAGGTTGCATGCATTAGCGCCCCAGAAATCTCAAATCTGACGCCACGTGGTTGATAAACGCTCAGGATCTTAGGCCGCGCACAGCGCCTGCCAAACTTGCACCTTGACCATCCTCCCATTCCCCCGGCCACAGCCCCCAATCTTCTTGTCGGGAACAGATTACCTGAACGTCAATATGTCTGAGTCTGAAGGCGACTTTGAAGATGAGCTCCTCGAGCTCGCAGGAGCAGGGGAGAAGAAACGCAGAAAGCGTCAAGCCCAGCACAAGTCATCTAAACGACAGAAACCTGAGTAAGTGGCGTGCTGTGTAGTTCAGTGTCATAGGTACTGACTTGATTTGGGCATGATAGTATGTCTGGGTCAGACTCGGAATCAGCGAGCGTTGGACCTGAGAGCGAGGAGGAAGAAACAAACCCATACCCGCTGGATGGGAAGTTCACTGATGAGGAGGACAGAGAACGGTCAGTTGAATCAATATCGCATCCCTATATATTTATTGATGTGACACGCTATCCTATCACTAGGCTGCTCGGTATGTCAGAGATTGAACGAGAAGACATCCTCGCCCAACGTCAAGAGGAAATGCAGCGGATACAAGACAAACGCAATCTCGACCAAATGTTGAGAGAGCGCACAGGCAGAGGAGAGGAGAGCGTTTCCAAGGCGGCCAAGCGTTAGTATCGACGTCCACTGATGAGATGGCCATAGTCGCTCATGAACATACAGGGCATCATGCACAACGTGGTGCTACGAAGGAGAAATCGCGGAAACTGGACGAGCTGAAAGCTAAGCGGAAGGCGAAAGATACCAAGAAATCTGTACGTGGCAATCACTTTCCTGCCGCTGGCCATGCTTTGATGATTGCATCAGACGAGGACAGATTCACCAAAACGCGATCGTTCTTCATCCCCGATGGACATGGGTTCGTCCGACGAGGAGGAAGAAGATGGCCAGATCAGCAAATTTGAAGAAGAGGAAGAACATGACCGCAAGCACTTTGGCAAAGCTAGTAATGACGACGAGCCCATCACAATAGAAGATCTCGACAAAGTCAGAGTGACACGGGACATGGTGATAAAACACTGTTTCTCTTCGTGGTTCTCGGATTACATCAAAGGTAGTTTACATATGCCCTCCAGTCGCGTGTATGTGCTGACGCTGGTATAGGTGCATGGGTGCGATACCTGGTTGGTCAAAATGGCAACACGCCTGTATATCGTGCCTGCGAGGTCCTCGGTTGGTATTGCTCACCTCATCTATATGGCGTGATAATCATGTCTGGGAAGAGGTCTCCACGGATGTGCAACATCCCTACAAGGTCAACAATCAAATGGTTGACTATGAGCTCAAGTTGAAGCACGGCGCCTCCGAGAAGTTTTTCCAAGTCGACAAGATTTCAAATGCTCCCTTCACAGACGTAAGTATTGCTGAAAAATTCTCTGGCATACGGAACTCAATGACATCTATTCAGAGGGAGTTTGACCGCCTGGCTCGAGTGGGAGAAATCGAGAAGACGAAACTGCCTACCAAATCTGCCTTAAGGAAGAAGGCGGCCCAGATGACGAAATATGTTGAACAGCCACTGACAGAGGTTTGTCATTCTGATTTTCTGATATCTTCAGCAGCATTGAACGATTCACCCAAAGAGTGACATATCCCTGATCGTCGCTCGGAAGAACCAGGTCAACGCGAAAGTGAGCCTGCACGGCGGACCAGTGGGAAACACCTTCTGGATGGAGAAACTTCGCCTCCAAAATGCTCGCTCGTTCGCCATAAGTCGCAAGGATGCTGCAGAGGTTGAGAAGATCGACGCTCAGCTGAACCAACTTCTCGCCAACGCAGAACACAATGGCTCTTATTCCAAAACGCGTAAGGATGAGGCGGTGACTGCCATCATTGAGAGGGTGAACGAACGCAACCGCAAGGCGAACCTAGAACAGGTAAGAAAGGCAGAGCAGGCCGAATCGGAACGCAAACGTCGCGAGCGGAAGCTGGCTGCGAGTGCGAATGGTACTGCAACGCCACCTGTAAGACGGTACAAGGGAATGTTAGACTCAAGGTTTGTCACACTCCTTAACCTTTCGAGGTTGTTACGTGTGTCATCCGTTATTAACCTCTGTGTGGTGCTCTCTCGCTTGTCTCCGCTATCTGCAGGCCTGGCACTCCAGGAACGCCAGGAACACCGTTAAAGACAGCCCTTGCGACCCCTCGGTCTCTCTCGCCTTTGCCTCCTTCAGAAACCAAGGACTCGACTACAGCGGATCCGGATGCGAGCTTCGAAGCCTCCGTCCTCGATTCAGTCGAGATTGACTTGGGTGATTTCTAACGAGTGGACTTCAAGTGGACTGAACTTCGTGGACGTTACCCCTTTCCATCGCATACCTCAATTTTGCTACGTCACCTCAATGCACTCCATATCTTACTAGCTTGCTGCCATCTAGTAATATCCTGTAGACTATGCTGTGTCCAGCACTTAGGACATGATTCGGGCGTGGTCCTGGATCTCTGTTGTATCGCTTTAGACGCGTGAAATAAATGCGCGCATTAATCGGCGCGACAGTGCCGACAACTTTGTCGACGACCATCGACATAAATCTACCCTCCCATTCTGCAATGGCAGGCCCTACACCTCTATCTCCACAAAGCTTCTTGAATATAGTTGGCATCTGCGATAACTTTCGCGTCCACTCGCTTCCGTCGCAACAATCTACATTTAGGACCGAAAATGATCTCGTGCTGTGGCGACTCGATAGCAAACCTACATCTCCGGCCATAGGTCTTCTGCGGTCGCCTATCGTACAACGCTTGGCTGCAGAAAATGCATCAGTCCCCAAGCACGAGTCGGCCTGGTCCTTTACCTCCGAAGGCGGGCGCGAGGTCGTGAGCTTCGCGGACTGGGTCGACACACCGGCCAAGCGCACGCAGGTGATGGCAGAGCTGTGCAAGAGGTGGCGGGACGAGGGCTTGTGGGTGGATGTCATTGGCCCAAAAAAATGGCGGGGTGAGATGTACCCTGTGTATCGCAATCCGTTCGGCAGGAACGACGCCCCCCGCGAGGAGGACCTGCCGACGCTGGGCAACACGGACGACAGGAATTTCGCATTCATGATGGAGCGCGCGGCATGCGCGCTCTTTGGTACAGTTACGTACGGTGTGCACATGACGGCCTACGTTCAAGGGGACGCTGAAGAATGCAAAATATGGGTCCCAACGCGCGCACGAACGAAGCAGACATGGCCTGGGTACCTGGACAACAGCGTCGCAGGCGGCATCTCTTCGGGCTCCAGTGTGTTTGAGACACTCCTGAAGGAGTCAATGGAGGAGGCAAGCATACAGGAGGAGGTTATCAAGAAGTATGCCAAGGCTGTTGGGAGCGCCAGCTACTTCTATAGGCGAGTGTGGCGCCGTTCAACCTGTCACTAGTAAATTCATATTGAGACGCTGCTTCTCATTCTACAGCACGGATGCAGGATGGTTGCAGCCTGAAGTCGAGTAGGCTGTGCCCTCTTCCTCCGGTCGGACCTGTGATGATTGTTTTCTCAAGGTATCTGTACGAATTGTGCATACCAGACAGCGTGGAATTCCAGCCGAAACCTCTCGACGGAGAAGTGGAATCATTCGAGGTGTGTTGGAGTCACTGTTGATGCATGCGCACTAAATCCTGATGCTGCGGGTAGCTCCTGTCTCTAGTTGAAGTTACCGACCGTATGCGAGCGGGGCTATTCAAGCCAAATTGTGCAGTTGGTTAGTGACGAACAGCTCTGCATCTTTCGTGATTCAATCGGTTACATTCAATACTGACGGCGACCCTTCTTGCAGTATTGCTCGATTTTATGATCCGCCATGGTTACCTTACTCCCGATAATGAGCCAGACTTCCAAGAGATCGTAACCCGTTTACATGGGAGATACGACTACGAGCGGTGGTAGCGGCGTTTCTAGAGCGCGTCGCACTCAATGAGTGTCGGAAAGTAACAGAAATCTCTAATCATTGGCTACTTCCTACTCTGATCATGACAATTTCCAGCATTTCTATCAGGCTGTCACATACTACGCATGGAATCTATAGAAGAACAACTCACGTGGTTATTATCCCCAAGGTTATTCTGCACAAGTACTTAACGTCCGGCAACATAACATCTAGACAATGGCATGGTGTTTACTTTGCTCTCTGAAATGTGTGGCGTCTTCAGCTAAGCGACGTTCTTGGGTTGCAGCCGCGTCTATCGCGCGCGCCGCAACACACTGAGCGGCGATCACCGTCGCGTCATATACACGTTCAATCTACGGCTTCCCAGCGTTGCCTTTTCCTCATACACCGTTCCCATCCTCGTGCTGCAGCTCGATGCAACAGCCAGGATGCTGTACTCACCGTCTGCGAAGGCATTGCAAGTCACCAGATGGGTCTTCCAATTGTTCAAAACCGATCGCGTGCGCAGGCTACGTCGCTTTACCAAACCAAGGTCAGTCTGTGTGGAACATCAGTCTATGTTCGATATCACTGACAAGGACGATCTGTGCTGTCTAGACCAAAGACGATTTGTCGTCCTCCGAGGGTCACGATCCACGACCTACCCCAAGACGTTATCGACCATATCATCCGCCTGCTGAGGGGAAATTACAGAACACTCAGGGCGTGCTGCCTTACGCGCCGTGCATGGGTCCAGCAAGCCCAGAAGGAGATACATAGGGCAATTTTCCTCGACTGCAACAGAGTCTTTCCGCGCAGCCCGGACCGCTACACATCCCCACATCTTGCGCAGAACGTCCTGTTCTTAGATGCCGTCATGCTACCGCTGCCCCCAATACCTGATACGCCGCACAGGGACATCAAGGAAGCGCAACTGCTTTACCACCTTTTTGGACGCCTGACACAGCTGCAGCACCTCACACTCACGACTACAGAGTGGCTTTGCGCCGCGGACGGCAGGGCACACCTCATGGCCGCGTTCCCCCGCGTCAGGAGCCTCCGCCTCGCCGACGTGCGCTTCCGACACGTCACGGACTTCCTCTACTTCCTCTCCGCATTCCCGCTCCTCGAGCGGCTGCGGCTCGACGGCGTGAGCTGGGTGCACCCGCCGGATGAGGAAACCGCGAACGCATGGAAGAGCTACGCCCCGCTGCACGCCCTCCCCGGCCACCGCTTGCGCCGCATATCGTTCGGCTGCTGGTACGCGGAGTTCGACCGCGAAGTCGCGAGCGACATCGTGCGCACCTGGCTCGCGCGCGGCGCGTGGGCGGAGCTTGAGGTCGAGTGGCACGCACGCGAGGACGTCGGTGCGCTGCCCGAGCTGCTCGCCGCCGTCGGGCCGTCCCTCAGCTACCTGCAGATTGGGTTGCGCAAGGGCTGCGCGCATGGTGACCGTGAGTGTTTCCCTCCGCTTGCATTAAATTATCTCAGGCTCGACCTACCTGACCACACGCTCCGCAGCGCTCGGTGTGGGCATAGAGGGCATCCAACACTGCACGCGGCTGCGTTCGCTCGTCATGCGTGGGTCGTGCTCATCGGCGTGGAATCCATTAGATGAAGATTTCGCCGACGGCGTGTTCAGCTGGGCGCCGTGCGTCGTGCGCGAGGTCCCGCTACGCCACCTAAACTACATCGGGTTCTCCTGTGCGCTGCTCACGCCATACGACCTCAAGCGGATGACTCCCACCCTCCGCATCGTGGACAAGACGCTGTCTACGCGCGACTTCCAGCAGCTGCAAGAGGTATCGTTCTCGTTCGAGACCTTGTCTGCCAAAGATGTCTCTAGAGCCGTGGACCTCGTCTGGCGGCACATGCCGCAAACTGCGCGACGCGATCTACTCAGTCTGTACGATCGGTGGGATCAACAGTAGGCCCTGCTGGCCAGTGGAAGATGGACGTCGGTGGTGACTCGGTGATGATGTAGACGTAGAGTCTCCTGTGTTCTCATATATTTCACATACGTGGTTTGCCGGGTCTCGAGCGACCCATCAGCAGCTATTCTCGAACAATGTCGACATCTGTCGCTGATCTCGAGATGACATAGAAGTGTAAGACAATTCTGCTCACTACAAATCACTACAACAACAATCCACATTCAGTTACATAATCATTGACTGAGGGCATAGAACGACAGAAGAAAATAGCTATGATAACTCGAGGTGAGCCTGTATCCATCCGCTATTTTGTTTTGTTTCACGCTCTCTTCTTCTGGTCGGCGCTGCTCGCAGCCCCAAAACTTGCAGGGAGTTCCTCAGTTATGCCGAGCTCAACCTGGATTGCCGTTTTGTTGAACTCCGACATTGTCAGTCCCATCGGATGCAGTACGCGGGGCTGCCACCCGTTCGGAATGCGCTCCTCCAAAAGGAATGGACGCAAATCCTTGATCTTGCCGCCCAAGATAGTGAGCAGCGTGGATGAGCTTAAATCGTAGGAGGGAATCAGCAACTTCCAGCTTCTGTCGTCCAGCCTGCACCTCGAGGAGATCGAGACTCACTTAGAGCTACCAAAGATCTTGTGGAAGGTAGAGAGACTGTATCTGGGGTTGTTCTTCTTGGACTCGGAGCGACGCTTGCCCGAGATGCGGGAAAGGTCTGCTGGGGTCAAGTCCCCATTGGGGCCGGTACCGCAGGCCAGCAGTTCCTCCACGAGTCTCGGGGCTGGTTTTCCTTGATCGGACACGACAACCATGTCTTCTCCTGCGCACACGAGTCAGTCTCGTGGGGTCGTTCATGACGGAGAAATGCTCACTGCACAGGGACGCGTCATGTTCTATCCCATTATGTACGTCCAGATCACTCAGATCGAACGAGTCCGTCCAGTAATTGCGACAGAGCATGTCCGCCGCATAATTGGGGACAAAGAAACAGAACGATGGGGCAAAATTGTACGTCGAGCGGACCTTGGCGTTCAGTTCACGGAAACTGATGCCACGACCAGAGCGAGGCAGTATTCCTGGGGAGAGACATCAGGAATAGCAATCAGTAAACGGTCCTCAACGTAAGGCGAACAGTCGGGAAGAGCGTAGACGGGATGAATGAAACGGCCGTTTGCTCAGTACATTCACGTAACACCGAATTTATATTTCCCAGGTCCGATTCGAAGTTGCATCGATAACAAAAGAAGCAAATATCACTTGCTCTCATCACATGCCAGTCAACGAAATTGATTACCGCGTATGTTGTACAGGTCAAATTCTTAGCGTTGGAGCGAGGACTTACCATGATTCGCCATAGCATTCAGAGCGGGACAAGAACTTCTACTGTCCCCCTCTCTGGGTGCAATGTACTCCGGCCAGTCGCCTCGTGCACCGAGAGAACCTTCCGGCACGACATTCTGTGGTGGAAGATTTGGCACAATGACATTGTAAATGGTGAGTCCGAGGTCCCAGATGAGGACACCAGCGTTTGTCAGTCCCGAGACAATTGACGAATAGAGACCGAGGAGGACACGCGAGAGGGCGACGACGACGAAAGGCTTTGCCGACATGGTGGTCAAGGTGAAGAACGTTGAGCAGCCCGCGCTCGTCGTCTTCCATGCTTTATAGCCTCTCGATTATCTCAACTGGCAGGAAGTATGCACCCAACCTGAATCGAATCATGGAACATGTTCGTAGAACCCTTCCTTTCGGGAATGACATCGCCATTTTGGGCGGGTCACGCCGGCGTCTAACAGGCGTCTACGCGCGCATCCATCCACCGCGCTTTGCGTCCTCCGTCCTCGTCGTGCGACTCAGAAAGAAAGAGTAGTTGCTAGTCATTGAGCAATATGGTTAGTGTAACATCAACACCGCATCGAACTTAATGCGCAATTCTTGTTCTATGCCGTACGTATCTGCCAACTGCTCTCGAAACTTTGTTACTGATAGCTCGACGCCCCCTGGCAGGTATCTTGATATCGGAACCGGCCAATGAAATAACAGGAACATCTTAGTTATTATAGGCATGTTCAACTACTCGAGACGTTTGTCTTGAAACTCCTGAAAGGTCCCAACAAATCTAGTTCAGAAAAGCCAGCATTCAGTAGTTTGGTATCGTTACCATATACCGATATCGTCGATCTTGGTATCATATGACACAACTTCATGGCAAGTACTGAATAGAACCTTGCGAGCTCTGGGAACCGGCTGACGAAATCTCGCTGATATCATAGATACTTTTTCGGCACGAGAGTTTACTTATATGAATATTCCTCGCTCACTACTAGGTTGGATCTCTCAATTGAATCGTACGGCTCACCCACGGTGCCTCAGCCAGACCATTCGTTATTCACCCATCAAGAAATATCCTCGGGGTTCGCCTCTCGGAATGTGGCATCATTGGGCCCGCGGCAGCACAAAGTTCAAGGACATACGCGCACCGCGGGTGTTGTATTGCCATCGTCGGTGCAAGCGTCCTGACATTGACATGGTTCCCGACCGCGGCGTTCCTTTGCAAACCATCCCCTGGTCTACGCCGCCTTCTAACCTGGTATGCAGCCGCATACCGTGCATCTGGCAATAAATCGCGGTACCAGCGGACCCTCGGTCGCTGCTCGCAGGGAGTGGTTTGCACTCGGAATCTACGTAGACGTGTTTTTGATATTTACTCTGGGCTGAGGGTCGCGGTCGCGTCCACAGCCAATCGTAAAATGCGGATATAAAAGGGCTTTCTAACGCACCAAAAGTTGTTTCTGACAGGCCACGGTGTGGGTTTGTTCAGGAGGCATTTTAGAAGGCATCATCTCAGGATCTAGGATAGGATCATGTTATGAATCTTGTGATAGACTCCTGTCCGGACGAACATTGCCGGAGCGACCAGACGTAGCGAGGCCTCGCTGCGTGGGCCTCTGCATCTGGCTGGGGGCCACGGGTCGCTTCGACCGACCAACCCGCGAACTCATCTCATCCCATCAGAGTTGAATGTAATGATAGCGGTTCTCGTGGTGTCGCCCGGGAGCACACATGCAGTGGTGTTTGGGCGCTAACCGCATCCACTATTTACAGGAGCGCAGCATCCCAATGGTCAAGCTCTCCTCCATCATCCCGCCCGCACAAAGTTATATAGACTCGCCCAGTCATGATAGCGTCAAGCTACGCTCCGGCGACGATAGCAGTCATCAAGAAGCTGGCAGACGATATTCATGGACGTCTTAACGCACTGTCGTCTTCTAACACCTATAATCCAGAGTGAGCATCATTTTGTATGTCAATTAATTCCGTGTCGCATGCCAAACATCGGGTTACTTGCTCTTCTAGCGGTTCAAGCGCGCTCGACTCGTCCACAGTGAGTGTTCATGGTGTCTTCAAAACATAGGGACGATGCATTGACTGACGGCGGTCTAGCTTGAATCCATAGACGACACGCTTGCCCACTCGCTGGCGAAGCTACGGATGCTGCGTAATACGCAAGCCTCTGTGAACTCTCTCCCACCGGAGATACTCACCACAATCTTCGGGATTCTCGCCGGTCCTCGGGCATTGTCCAGCACGTCACCGCTGGAGGCTCCTGGTACTGTAGATCCCAAGGAGTGGATACCCGTCACACACGTGTGCCGATACTGGCGAGATGCCGCGCTCGGGTACCCGTTCATGTGGAACCCGATTGTATTCGCGCCGCCAGATATCGACGACGAGTCGAGTCTTCCATACGAGTGCCTCCAGCGGTCCGTTGGTGCGCCCCTGGACGTGCAGGTAAAGTGCGACGGCGCTACGGAGGCCCATGTGTGGGAGAAGCTAGCGGCGCGGTGCGACCGACTCAGGAAGCTCCATGTCGTCAATTTGACAGAATTCGAGAACCTCCTGCGCTTCAACAATGAAGCCCCTTTGTTGGAGAGTTTGTGTATCCAGGTCAGCGACAAGGTCCTCGATAGACGGATAAGCGGCGAAGCACCCCTCTTTTCTGACGAACTCCCGCTATTGTTTGGGGGTCACATGCCCTCATTGCGCTACCTCACGCTCGCGTTCTTTACACGATTTGCCCCTGGAAACAGATTCACAAACCTCACTCATCTGCACGTCTCTGACCAAGAGTACGCGACCCCTCACGACCTAACCCCTTTCCTTTCCCTCCTCAAGGCGAACCCCAACCTGCAGGAATTCATTGTCGAAAGATGCGAGGTACTCTCCCCCAACGATGATCACATAACAAGCGCGGACGACGAGTTCATCGCGATGCCCCATTTACAACGGCTGTCGTTCGAGAGCTGTCACGCCACCCTCATAAGCATATTCTTATTCCGTCTAGAGCTGTCCGGCCACGGCGTAGCCATAACATGCCGCGACTGGTGGCCCAGCGAACGGCACATCGCCTCTATCTTTCCCGCGAAGATGCGTTCGCGGATATACCCCCTCCAGGACGTGACGAAGCTCGACCTCACGTACGACACCTCTGAGATCCGCGCGGTAAGCCCGACGTCCGCTACTCACATCAAGTTCGAAAACGACCTCGACGTCATCGACAACATCGCTCCGGGACTTCGACTTGTCCTCTCGTTCCATGCGCTCAACGAGCTCTGGCTGTCGGGCATCGAGCTGCACTCGTGGCAGTTCTGGCAGGACGCCTTCGGCGCCATGCCCGCGCTGCACAAACTCGTGTTGGGGTTGACTCCGACTGACCCTGATAAGTGGCTTCGCGCCCTGACGAGCGAGGACCTCAACGGGAAGCCGTATCCAGCGCCGTTGCTGAGCAAGCTGTACATCTTCCCACCATTCCCGGACATCTCGGCGACTTTGGTCTCTATGCTCGAGACCAGGAGCCAAGACGGGCATCGGCTACATGCGATGCACGTCTTGTGCGAATCGAACATTCGCAGCGAGGAGATTCGTCGGGAGTTCGTGGGATGGAAAGATCAGAGGGCGGTGCTTGAGGAGTTTGCGGACGAGGTCAGATTCGAAATGGTTCCTAAATACCCGCACATTGACGTGCCTGAAGCGTGTCGAAGCTTCATCTCGTAATCATCTAATGGAACTTCCGCACGACGGTGCTATGTCAGCTGGATTGTATACCCCCGACTAGTAGAATACAGGTTACACCCCTAGTGCTTCTTTACGCCGTCATTGGTCACATGAATCTATGGAGAGCCAGCGCACGACCGACGGGCGTAGACCGCATCGAACTAGCTGAATTGCAACGGAGGTAAGAACCAATACGATGGATTTGCGCTCTTTCTCTTCTCAAGCTTTATCTTGAAACCTTCATTCATCCAGCCAGGTTGTTTATCACACTAACAGATATCACATGTGAAAAAGTGTCGCGGCAGAAGGGCGGGAAACACGCACAGTCCAGATACGACCGTCGGTGGCGATCTTCCTGAGGTTATCAACGGTCTCCATGATTGTTTTGACGTGTTCCCGTGTCAAAAAGGCTCGAGCCCCGTGTTTTGTGTGCGTCTCTCCAATACCAGTGAGCGTTTTCAGAGATTTACTGGAAGAAAGTGCCTCGGATAACGCATACTACATGCAGAGGTAAGTCAATGCAGGCGTTTCCAAACTATCCAGATTGACGCACTATATTGCTCTTGGGAACACATATCGCCAACCTCTCCAATTCTGGAGAGCGGGCCGCGATTGCACGAATGCTATCCAATCCTAGATCACAATTTAGGAGTGCAATCTGCCGTAAAGAGAACCCGTGCGCATCGAGCAAGTCTCGAACGAAGAGATGCGGAATAGGCCACCTATCAGAGGACCTGAATGTGATAGACTGGAGAGGACACGACCAGGATCGAGTGCAGGAGATGATTGAGGTCCATAATGCGGGAGTACTGGCCGAGGCGCCGACCCTCATGGCGACGTGCGTATCCAAGGTGAGATGTCGCAGGTTCGGAAGGGGTGGTCCCCCAATAGGCAACGCACGCGCATCCTGATGGTCGGGAGAGCGTCAATGATGAAAAGATCTAGGGAATAGCTTGTAAGCTGACCCATGCAGTTATTGAAAGGTTCTCAAGGTTCGGAGTGTGAGCGACAGCTTGCAGTACTCCCGTATGCTCAACTTTGGTACATCCTATCACGTGCAAGGAGGTGAGATTAGGTAGGAGCATCAGGATAGCATCCAATATTTGATTGTGAAGTTCTTGCACGCCCTAGGATTGGTCCACTCAGAGATATGGTGCAACGTGCAGTGATGGCGAACTCACCGACAATGTTAGGCAAGTGAGAGACGATTGCAAGGCATTCGCCCAATTTGGGAGAACGTCAACCACATTCCACGAGCAGGAGTCCAAAGACAAAGTCCGTAGCCTTGTCAATGTGGTTACGAATTTGGCTTGGTCGGGGGTGAGTGTCGCATTGACACGGAGGTGTTCGATACTATCTCTGCCTTCTAAAGCAAGGAGGAATGACGGGAGTATATTGGGAGTGCACGTGAATGACTTCAAGTTCGTGCATAGCGTGATCGCTTCCCGGCAATTGATCAAGAACTTGGGATGATAGGATGATTTCACCAGAGGTACTGTCCGAATGTCTGAATAACATGATGACGCGTGTCAAGAAAGAGGAGAAGGTGTAAGAACAAACCAATACTACGAACATGTGCGGCAAGGTTTGGACGTTGGACTACAATGTCAAACGGAGAGGGAACCTAGAACAGAATCAGGATACGCGCAGCAACCTTGATAGGATGATTTACCTTTGGGTACCGTTTAGAATTTCCCATATGGAAGACCAACGAGCGGTACAGGTGCGGAATGACACCCGCAAGAAAGGACCGGCTGACGAGCGACACGGACACGAGGTCATTTCCCGACAGATATGCGAAGACAGTCTCCAAGCAATCGAGGTTGAGATTGTCAGCGGATACCATTGTGCGATTTCAATCAGTACAAGTGTTAGATTGCTATCCAGCCTAAAGGTTAAATCATGGTACAGTATCAAGAGAGCAGACGGTACGCACTCTAAATTCTTGAGGATGCGATGCTTGCATGCGGCCAAGAGATGACTTTCTGGAACGGATTACGTAACTGACGTCCGGCGATGGCCGGTTCCCACGTGGTCTCGATCCGGCCGCCCCGCAAATTGGCCGGACAAGAGAGTTGGGCGCCAGAGGCTCTTTCTCGCCCTTCAACTGTCCCTCATCGTCCTCGCCGTCGTATGCGATGCCGAGTTCGACAATATCGCTGGATTCACTCAGCTCACCGTCGCCGTCGCCGTCGCCTCCTCCACCAGACACACACACATCAGCCTCCAACCAGAGTGGCGGAGGAGCAGGCCTCGACAGCGGCTCCGAGTTATCAGAACTGACAGAGGACGAACAGGAAAACGAGAAGGGCAAAGCAACTCGCGAAGAGCGTCCACGTCCACAACGAAGGGGAAGAAAACGTGGAGGCATAGTCCCTGCTCCAATGTGGGACTGGGCCTACAAGAACAATAAGAAGGAACTCTCCAGACCCAAACCAGAAGAGGAAGAGGAGGAAGAACAAGCGGGACCAGCCAAAGCCATGGAAGAGGAAGAAGACGACGAGCAAGATGAGCATTCACATACAGGTGCGAGTCCTGTCCCTGATCGTCGAGGGAAGCGCGCCGCTGTCAAAGGCGCTTTACTGGACGACGACGAGGAGGTCGACACAGGCCACACCACCCCATCTGTTATCCCTATGAGAGATGCCCACTCCAACGAACCAGATTTGCTCTCTGAAGATGACGACGGCGAACACGCCGCGGACGCCGAGGACGACGGCACTCGTCACACAGAAGACGGTGGCGCCGCCTCTCAGGATGCCACTGACGATGAGAACGCGGACGAAGAGGACGGCGATGCGCCCGTAGAGGACGAGCATCAGGAAGATGACGACGACGCGGATGAGAACGCGGCTGTTGAGTCGGAGGATGACGCAGATGAACCTCCGTCTGTGGCTGTTTCTACTCCAGCCGTCGTATCCGCTGCCTCGCGACCTGCCATCGAGCCATCCACGGAGCCTGAGACTGGTCCCGCGAGTATGGATGTCGATCAGGCCACTCCGGGGGCAGCTCAAAGATCTCCCATCATTGCTGCGGCCATCGCGTCCTCTATAATGGCGGGCTCCTCCGTCATCCGAGCCCCTTCTCCCACCCCTTCCGCTTCTTCAGCTGAGGGATCCACGCGCAAACGCACCCCTGCTGATTCGCGCTCGCCAACTCCGGAGGTACCTTCGGATCGCGAGAAACGCGCTCCTGTGAGGACCCGAACGAGAGCGAGGAACGGTCGCTCGACCAGGAACAGGAACAGAAGAAAGGCAAAGACAGAACCCGTCATAGAACCCGTTGCGGACGATCAAGGACAGGCAGATGACCACGACGTGGAGGGGGACGACGTGGACGTTGACAACGGGGAGATGGAGATGGAATCAGACCTGCAGCCTGCGCATCGCGCAGAGGCTCTCGATGTGCTTGCTACCATCGAGCTCAAATACGCTTTGCTTCGAGAACGATTATACGTGGAGAAGATGGAGAATTTAGCTTGGGAAGAAGCTTTGGTACTGGAAGGTATGGTCTGCAGCTCATTGTGCTATACCAGGCCACTTATACTATATTCATTCAGGTGCCCATCCCGAAATGCTACATCTACACACTGAGCTTTCGAAGCGGCGAGATAAACGACTAGAACTCGCTGCGCGGCGACGCGATTATGAAGTAGTGAATCTCACGAAGCGAAGGAGATTGGATGAAGACGCAGTATGGAGTTGGTGGCAGGTAAGATTCTATGTTCTTGTATTATTGCACTTAGGTATCCTAATTGCTCGTAATGCGCTCATTCCAGTATCGTCGAGACGAGTTGCAGACTACCATGATTGCTGAGACAAATCGGAAACGGAGGAAGCTAGACCGTGAGCGGCGTGCCCTTGATCGTCCTCCGCCAGGTAAGATTTCATTCGATCTCAATAAGTATCCGCTGTATCTGGATTATCACTCTAGTGCGCCGCATACCAAGTCCTCCCAGCGATGTACCCGTTGCACCAACCTTGCGAGAACTTGTGAAAAGTAATCCCTTCGATTCTCCGGAATCTCGCAGGCGACAATTGCCACTTTCATCACTTGCATACCCTCAGCTCAGCACGCTGTCTTCAACAGACATCATCAATGATCTTGAATTCCTCAATGGGCATCGCCGTGCTTATGATTCCGCCAGATCAGGCATGATGGGCATGAATGCTGGTGTTGGCCACCCTGCTGGAGCTCCTCCAGGCTTCGAGCAGTTCAATATGGGATTAGGCATGATGGACGGCCCTGGAATGCCCAACCGCCTCCCTCCTCATATGCCTTTTCAACACGCCCCGCTTCCACAACCTCCAATGCCTAACCAGATGATGCCTGGTTACCCCACTCTGGGTCCTGCTCCTGCCCCTCGTTTACAACACCACCATTCTGCTCCCCCCGGAAACGTGCCGAATATGGCGCATTCCCAGATGTTGATAGAGCAAGATGTGGGTCCAATAGGCAGGCCCGGCTCTGGCGCCCCGCGTGCTAATCAATTCCCTGGCCAATCTGTTCCTCTAATGCGTCGGTCGATCTCTCCGGTTCCTCTACAATCGTACAACGCCTCAAGCTCTGGTGCATCTTTACTAGGCAACAAGTCAAACGGTTGGGTAGGGCTGCCGGGCCCAGTCAATGCGCCTCTCCCTGGATCTTCTAAGTCACCAATGAGGCTTGGTGGTAATATTCGACCTGTGGAGGCGGAAGTATTTGATCGGGAGAAGGAACGCGAACGGCTGCCTGACGCACTCAAGGCGAGAGAGCGAACGGAATGGGAGTGGGAGCGTGAACGTGAACGTGAACGCGAGCGCGAATTTGAGCGCGAACGAGACCGCGAGAAAGACCGGGATCGTGACCACGATCGTGAACAGGACCGTGATATGGAGGGTGCCAATCAAACGCCTCAGCTTCTGCAGCGGCATCAGCATCCTCTTCTCGCTCCACCGCTTACGACGAACCCTCTCCTACACCACCACCACCGTCACCACCACCACGTTCACCATCACCATCCTCTACCTCAAAGTCCCAACGCATCGTCTCCTACCATCTTACCGCCGCAAGCGCTCAATGGAACTCGCGCTGGCATAACTAGCCCTCTTCTCTCTCGCGAATTTGAAGCTCGCCGTGTGCAGGGTGATGCTCCTATGGAGGGAGTCGAGCTGTCAGCTCCAAACAAGTCCACATTGTCATCACCTATATCGACTTTCAGGAAAGGATCGGATGAACTATTGGCTTCTCCTGCGGACTTTGCTCGTGACCGAGGACGAGCCGCTTTGATCGCCCAGCCACAGGAACGCATCACAACCCCTTTCGTGATGACACCATCTCAAGCTACAGTGGCGATGCAAGATAGCTTCTCCCCGTCCTCGAGAAACCTACCTGGTCCGTCGACGGCTCCTGCATCCATCGCACCTTCTCGAAGAGGCTCATGGAGCCCACCTGCAGAGGGTAACGTCCCGCGTCCGTCATCTTCGGCTTCCAGCCACGTCGGGAACAGCAGCTCCTCGACCATGTCTCACCTTCACCCTTCCGCAGGCCTTACCTCAAAACGTTTTCCGCTGTCACCTTCAATGCAGCCACCAGGGAGTCCGCTCACGATGTCCCCGTCTCATAACAATGGTATCAGACTTCCTCCCCTCACTCCCCCGACAGGCTCACGCCACTTATCGCCTGTGCGAAATCCACGATCTCTCCCGCCACTATCGTCCGCACCTGCGAGTACGAGCCAACCAAAGCCGACGAGTCCCAAGATGATACGGCGCGGCTCTCCGCCGCCTGTCCGTTCGAAAAGTCCCGGAAGGGGACAGCGAGATCAGCCTAACGATTCAGATAACGGTACGGTGTCAGCAGCATCGACGACAAAACCGAGACCTTTGTCCCCGGTTCCCATATTTGCAGTTTCTTCTTCGATTCCTGCTCCTCTTTCCGGTCCTCGACTGCCTAGTGTAAATCCAGGATCTGATGGTAATTTGCCTCCTGTCCCACAGAGTGTTCCCAGTTGAACGAATGTTTCCTTTCTCTGCTTGTATATTTTCTTCTTTTCTTTCGTGTTTGTACAATGGGCCCCCTTCTCAGTTTGCATGTTATATATCCGGATAGTCGCATCAGAAATATATGCGCACCACGCACTATGGTTCACCTCACTCTTGTCGTGACTAGTATCGCCTATCGGATGCCTCGAACTATGGACATCGTAATCTGCAGGGAGAGATTGCGGATGGCCAGGCCTAGGAGCTTGAATGAATTATGGGCGCCTAGACCACGTGCTCTGAATCCTGCAGACGGCCCGTGCGCGGACGTCTCAATAATGGCGAACTTTCAGTGACCGCCTGCTATGTATGTACTCGGGTCTATTGCTCATGATTTTCAGGCTAGGGCTGTAAAATTACTTGCAATGCATTCTAGCAGCACTCAGACGTTTTTAGCGAGCCGGAGTAGCTAATGCGCCTGGCCTGTTTAGGGAGAGAGCGATGGTTTGTGGCGTCCGACTGCATGATGCTATCAATGAAAGCTACTACGTCTAAAACATGTCTGATGAACTTTGTCCTTGATTTTTGACATGCTGCCAAGATGCCACGCAGATGTTGACATGAATCGCAGTATCTGCGCATGGTAATTGCATCTAGCGGATTTATTCGTTGTTTTCCTTGCATTGCATACGGTACATGTCGTTTGCAATGCTATTGATATAAAGACCGACGATGTAACTACTTATGTATACTGAAGGTGACATGTTGAAAGCCTAGTGCTCGTCACAAAAACCTTCCCGAAGACGAATCTATATAGGTACTGAAAATATACTGGCGTCTGAGCAGAGGCCTAAAATGAACGTGCCCAACTATCTGTTCACATGCCACCTTGTCCGATCCCAATGGCGGAGAAGGCGTTGTGTAGAAAGAGATACAAGATGATCGCATCTACTCCGCACTGCACATATATTTTTGACCGTTAGATCTAGTGCATTGGCAGCCAAGTTCAAGAACGTACATGACGGAGTCTCTTCGTTGAGTCTTCTCTTGGAAGTTGTTGTACCCAAACCAAGTAATACCTGCGGACGCTGCTAGAAGGAGGATCGCAGAGGGGCTAAGCATCTATCAATAGAGTCGCGTAAGATTACATAGATAATAAACACGAGTGCGTACAACGTACTGCTTGCTCCTGAGAGGTTTCGCGACAATAGGGTCGCAATCGAGAGGGACCATCGAAGATCACCGGTGGTGGTAAGGAAGAAGATAGTTGTTTTTCATGAGACGCAGCCCCGGAGAAAGCGTGGGAGTGAGCTCTCCGCGCACGTAGACCTCCATGAGCCATGTGCCTAGGCCTTGCTGGCCCATCGTATAACACCGGGGCTGGGAGGGGTTTAACGTATCGGACAGCGCTCGAGTGATCGGAGGTCGTGCTCATCGTCCGCTCGGAGCGAGCAGAGGAGGCGCGCGAGGACGATGCCCGTGCAAGCAGTCTGCTCGATTCTCCCAACCGGCTGGGTGCGTCGAAGATGTCGAAAATCTGTATGCCCATGATAGGCTGCTCTTCTGAGGGCAGTGACATCGCCGACGCCGTACCCATGAGACGTCGCTTGCCCTGCACGCGAGACGTGCCATGGTGAGCGGTCGAGACTGTTGGTGAGGTGTTGTGCAAAGCACGGCGGATGTGCGACGCTGAGACCATGGTATACGGTGCTCGTGGGGGGCAGAGGGTCTGAGAAAGGAGACAAAGAGTGTTCACATCCTGTACTTGAATTAATATACAAACGAGATGCGCTCACGAAATAAAGGCCATTTTCTCTTGAGGCTTGGTAGCGTCAACTCGTAGATGACCGATTCCCATGTTTGGCCTCAGGAACCAGGCGGCGTTGGTGCGGATATATGGACGTCTCTCGGATGCTATGCCAGCTGCAAGGTGACAGCACCGCTCTGCTTCGATATATTTTCTGCAAACGTCATGACAGGTTTGATTTTGACGACTTGGGCCAAAATAAGATCACGACAAGTTTGCGTAGGGCTAGCACGTTACTGCACATATGATACCAAGGGACTCAGCATAGTCACAGGACAACAGTGTAGCGTGCGTACCATGTCGACTACCCCGCACAAACGCCACAAGAATGCCAGGGCTTGATCAATCTGCCAAGGCGACAGCATGCATGCGTTATGATAGAGTAAGAATGTCAAATCTTTCCCTGCCAATTGCCCCTTTGTGATTCGCCAAGATCGAAGTCAGGTTTCCGCTGTTGCCTTCATTTTCATTGACTATGGAGACCTCGACGTCTGTGGTGGCCAATTCGGTCTACAGCAGCGTACAACATGTCTAGAATGCATCACTCAATCAGTTATTATCCTCAAGCCCAGGCAATTACACCAAATTGGACACTTACACAAAAATATCCATAATCGGGCTTGCCAGATGAGCAACTGACCAGCGTATCTGACCGTGGCGTCGGGCAAAAGGATAACGTTCAGTTCAAGAAGTTTCATGTAGATTCTTCCTATACATACGGCATCGTATTTCCAACATCGATGGCACATGTACAAGCCTAGTCTATTAGATCGACGGTGAGATTCAACCTCCGGGATGTATAGCTTACATGATTGAGTGAGATATCTCATTGCGCCATCGGTCACTTCAGCTTCACAGACTGCGCAGCCCTCACCGTCCTCTCGCTGCATAACCTCGCGTAAGTCAAACGACATCAAGATACCACGGTAGAATCAGAACGATGAATACTCACCCCTGTTCCGATGTATGAGATGACGGATATGCCAGAGCGTGTCATGACCTAGCGATGCCAGCAGAGTATTCAGCATCACTGGAACCCTGCAAGTCCGTGAGCGATAGGAGATTGATTTTGATGTTGATTTTGACCGTTTCGATATCGAGAAGTAGACAAGAAGCATCCCGTGCCAAGACCACGGCTATTTGAGAGAGGCGTTCATTTGCAGAGCGTCAGAATATCGCAACCAAACAAGGAACGCGATCCGTGTCTTGTTCGGCACATAGGATGTATCAAGGCTTTCCTCTATGAACGACAGCGTGCATTCAAGTCGCCGTGCCGGTGAGAATTCGACAAAAGACTCTCATACTAGACCTAGTACATCTGTGTTGTGTACACACGTTCAAATACCGAGGGAACTGGGTGAAAGTCTGACTCTCACCGGCTTTGAGTCCACACGTCTCTATCGTTCGAACTCGGATTGATCTTCAGCTACTGTGATGAGCCACGTATGATAAAAGTTCTGTGAGAACCGTGCCTATTTTTTAAGCTAAAGTTCCGAGCATTGGCGGCGAAACAGACGGATATCTTCCTGTTATTGCGTACGCCGACATGAGTGGTGTTAAAATTGCCCTACTTGACTAACTCCGGGCCGCTCTCTGCGGGAGTTTGGTACAGCGGTAAGTCAACATGCGAGTATCCATCAGCCAAGACCAAACCAAAGTAGCAAAAGCGAGATGAGTAAAGGGACCATCTCGTCCACAGCAAGTCTAAGTACCAAGATGCGGACATGATGCGGCGTTACATTTGGCTGAGAGCGCTAAATATGCCCGAAACGTACTAGCGCCCAATTTGTGGCGTCGAGTCTCGTAACAGCGCTTACGCAACAAGTGAACATGCGCTTCCATGTTCCAACTTGTTCAGCACCATCATCTCGACAGCTGCAGACCACAATCATCTCGCCCCACTCATCGAAAATGAACATTAAATTTCCAAGTGTCTTACCCCACACTGAAATAAATACCAAGAATACGAGATGATACGGAGAAGTATACCAGTTCACTGGCCTTGTGTTTTCGACAAATTGAACTATGGATGTTCAAGGGCGCATTATTTCAGCCGATGCTTTATTCGTGCTGGAGATGTTTTAGCGGAATGCCTTCACTGAGCGAGCGAATACTCATAGCATGAGCAAACTCCCAAGTTGATTCCCCGATGATCCTGCTCGGACACTTCTGCTACCGCTGTGCCCGATGTGCAGCGTCCTCTCGAGTTGGTAGGACGTGAACCATGTGAGTCCGTTATAATCTTTAATTCTCTTACCGCTTTTGACTGCGCACAAGAACATCGCACTGCCCGTCTACCGGCGGGCTTCACGTGATCCTATCTCGGACTCAATATTCGGGATCAGCGTCCGCCTCTAATGCGGCATCAAGAGGAGATCGCCGCTATCTGTGAACGCTCTCCAGCAGTCACATGAACGGATCACTTCCTGTCTGCGCAGGCTCTCGGAGCAGCTTTGCAGGCTGTATAACTGCCTCGTTGCGTCCGGGCGGATCGAGCCTGGCGTTTGCCTCATGTTTAGCACAGAGGGTGACAGCATTGTTTCGGCGTGTCGGTGCTGCTTGCCCTCCATATACATGGCAAGAACACGTCCTGTCTACCTTTTGCATCAACCCCGTTAACCCCTAGGAGAACGACTCGTCCTCGCATCACCCCCTACAAGCAATGGACTCAAAAGTCACCAGTCCAACGTCTCCGGAGGTCATGCCTCCCTCAGAGATGAATACACTTCCACAATACGGGTTTGGACCGGAAGTTACGTTCAAAGGCTTGGTTGCAGGCAACCCCTTCCTCTTCCGTGTACATACCCCTAGGTCGCATCCACCACAATACGATAGTACTGAGCCGTATTTTGTTGGCGCCAAGTACAGCGACGAGTTTTCGTCGGCTGCATTCCGCTCTCACTGCGCTTCAAGCTCGTCTCAAGGCCCGTCTGCTGCATGCACCTACGCCGACGTTGTCCAGCACCTAGACTGGACAACTCGATCGTCTTCCCCCTACATCTCGACATCATTCAGCTTCGCGTGGGCGATATGGGAAGCTATTCGTCGATACCATGTTAACGTGAAGCATGATGTAGAGATTGCAGTTATCGACGCTCGTGCACTTTCTGACCGTGCGATAACGGCTGTCGAGCTACTCATGAGAGGTGCCCCGAAAGAGTACGTTTGTGTGTACCCGATTCTCGCAGTCACTAACATTTTACTTATTATTCTAGACGTCATAAGGATCATTGGAAGTGGTATCGGTACGCACTTGAGTCTCAAGATGTACTCGTGTGGGGTCATATTCCTGGCACAGCCGTTCTGGCGTCCATACCACTGCTCCAGATCCTCAGCAAACTCCCATCGTATTTTCTCTATCACGATATTGCCGACGCCAAGGAGTCACCGCTATTTAAACTGGGCTGGGACTACACCCATAAGAAGCCCAGCTATCGTCAATTCTGTCAGGCGATGTCCGATCGCTTCCTCCGTATGCCGGTCGAAAAGCGACTTCGAGACACGACAGTGGGATCCATCCGCCTTGCGCTTGCTCTGCTTCGCCCATATTTCCACAAGCGCGTATCGGAGGATTTCGCTTCTGCAACCGCGCAAGTCTCGGATCTAGCCTACGTTATTGCTCAGTGGCCAGGCCAGTGGTGGGCGCGCGAGCACCCCGAGATACGCGATCTTGTGCGCTGCATTGTGCATATGATAGGTGAGGAGATGCGTGAAGCGCGCCGGGTGCAAGCGCTTGCCGATGCGACGAGGATGCAGGAAATCGTTGGCGGCTTAGAGCAGCTCGCGCAAGTGTACGAGGCACGGTCACGCCCGCCGAGGATCCTTGCCAATGTTCATCTCTCACCTGTTCCTTCGCCATCGCCTACTCTTCCGCCATCTCCGTCAACGAGCGAGCCTAAGCACAAGTACCGGTTGGGCTCAGTGGACATCATCACGTCCGACATGACGGTCTCGAAGGCTATCCAGACAGAACCTGAAGAGACGACGGACTCGGTGGACGGTATAGTGGAGATCGACGATGACCCAATTGTCACCACACGTCCAAGGGCAATTGTTCCCTCTAAAGCGTCCCACATTACACTTGAATCGGCTGCACGCACAGCATCTTGCTTCTTCACCGGGCTACTGGTTGGCTCTTTTATTGCTCTTTGCGTTCTCTCCCCTGACAGGCGACAGCTTGCCCACCATCTCACTTAGATCCAAGGATTTTGAATATCTATCAGCGACACGAACTTCGCCATGTACACTATCAGACAACCCTGTATCGCTAGTAATCTAAACATCAACCCATTTTGTATTTAAGTCTCAGTGTATCATCAGATAATACACCATGCAAACACTGCCTACACCTATGTCAGAATGAATCGCTCGACGCTCATGGTCTCGGGCTTACCTTCGGCATGCATATTCGACATCTTACGGGCCTTCTTTGCAGACGGTACATTTACCGTTTGCTCCTCCGATCTTCCACCTTTCGAAGACGTCCTCAGTATCGAGTTTTTATCTTTGATACGGATTCGTCTTTTCGACGCCCGAGTATCATGTTCGCAAATATATGAGCGGTGACTTACGAACAGGTACTCGTCACGGTCGGGCGTCGACTCAGCTTGGGGTCATGTACCCATTGTTCGATCGTCAATGCACCTCTTCAAAGTTCCGGCTTCTTGATTGATACGAGAGCACGCTGAAAGAGGGATGAGACAATCTTACAATAATTCTTCAACGTCAAAGTTCTTGTGGAAGATACTTGCACGCCACAGAGACATTCAGTTCATAAACCATGATGATATACATGAGCTAGGGCATATAATACATGTATTATCGACAGTCACACTTGAAGTCATTTCCGAACGCTTCAATTTTTGCCCTTGCCCGAAGGACGAATAGCTTGTGCCACAGGCCACTTGTCGAAGTGTCCTGCGGACTTGAAGAGCCAGTTGTAATCGCTGCCGTCACCCTGTCATGATGTCAGCAATGAAGATCGTCATCCAAACACAAGTTGATCCTTACGAATTGAGTGTACGGGAAGCCCTTGTCGAAGGGCAGGATGCTCTCGAGGTAGGTGATCTGCTCGGTGGAGAGCGCAATATCAAGAGCCTCGAGGTTGGCATACAAGTGCTCCACCTTACGCCCACCGATGATTGGGAAGACGTAGGGCGTTTTCTGCATGACATACGCAATGGCCACTGAATGCACACAGCAGTCAGCCATGTCGATTCTTTAGGCGGATAACACTAGATGAACCTACCCGCTGTGATGCTCTTCGTGCCGACCTCTTCGGCGACCTTCTCAAGGGCGAGGCAGACCTTGCGTTCGTCCGCTGAGCGCTCCCAGATAGGGGTGTCAGTCTTACGACCCTCCTCGCCTGTCTCCCGGCGGCGCTGCTCTTCAGCGTCCGTACGAATTTTACCTCCCGCGAGGACGTTCCACGGAGCAAGAGCCATGCCTGCAACGCAATGAGATATGGACGATGAGTATAGATATGATAGACACGTACCTTCCGCGCGGGTCATGGGCAAGACTTCACGCTCGAAATCGCGCTGCAGGATGCTCCAGGCTCCTTGGTAGATCACAAAAGGTGTCTTTCCGTTGTTGCGCGCGTAGTCGTTCGCCTTTACGACGACCCAAGCCGGAGTATCAGAGACACCCTGAAAAAGTGCAATGATCTCGTCAGCAACCGAAGTGGCTGATATGGGCCGATCGTACGTACTAGGTAAAGAACTTTGCCTTGCGTGACCAGATTATGGAGTCCGTTCATAACTTCTTCGACGCCAGTGGTGTAATCCCACCAATGAAGGTAGAGGATGTCTATGTAATCTGTGCGAAGCTTTCGCAGAGAATCTTCTACAGAGATATGCATCGACTTGACATTGTTTCCGGTGTAATGGGTTCGCTGAGGAATTTCGGGAGAACCGCGCTTGTAGTTGGTCGTATACTGCAATACACCAGATCAGTCCACGGCACGCTCCCGCATCGCGACAGACCAACCTTCGTTGCAATTACCATCTGGTGGCGGTTGCCTCGCTTCTCCATCCATTCACCGATAAACTCTTCGGAAGACTCGTCCTGGCTGTGTCATACCGTCAATTTCGAAAAATGACAAAATTTGCCTCGAGATACTCACTAGTTGTTGGCAGTATCTATGAAGTTGCCTCCGGCATCATAGTATGCGTCGAGCAGCTTGAAGCTGTTTTCCTTGTCCATTGTACCCATAAGAGGCCATTTGTCCCCGATGCTCATTGCACCGAGCGCAATGGGAGATACATGTACACCAGCCGAGGGAGCCAGCGGACGGTGGCGACCGAGCTTGGTGGGTGGTTCAGGGGGTGGGGCGAACATATTGATTATGCGTATAGAGCTAGGAGGATCGAGAGGAGAAGAGGGGCAGAGAGCTGTCTGGGGTGAGTCCTGAGCATCTGAGGCCTTTATATACAGTGAGCCACGGCGTTCGAGAGCACATCGAGCGCATTATTGCTGAGAAAGCAGAAGAGACTGTGAGTATGTGCAATGACATTCTGAGGCTCTGGGACGTCACGAACCTCATTATGAGTATATTTCCCGATAGCCCGCAGTCTCGTTAAACCGCGAATGATTCCCGTCTATTCCCGTTGCAAGCCAGGGATGATTCCCGCCTATTCCCGTCGTAGAGCACGGTCGAGCACCTCGAGGCTCGGGAGCCTGCCAAGCGTATGCGTACCGCGGCACGGCACCTGTGGAAAATAGCCTCGCCCATCTCATTTTCAAGTTCTAGCTTGCTAAGCGATAGCGTCACAGTTCACCGGCTCCGCTGAATGAGGAGCAATACCTAATAAGTCATAAAAGTCAGTCACCGGTGCTGTTCCCGAACACCCGTTGGGTTACTTCATCTTGACTTCACCACGGCAGGCCGGGATGCAAGGCCAATCAAGACATTCAACTAGGGTTTTTGTGTGCCGATTTCCCCGTCCGTGTAGATTTGCTGAATCATCCTAACCCATGAGAAAGAACTTGCCAAGACGTCGGCTTCGCCGCTTCGGTAGTCTCTGCACAGAACGCGTAAGCGCTGATGCCGCGCGCCGCGCGCGCGTGAGCAGCTCCGATTGGTCGTTGACGCGGAGCCTCAACATCCTACGATGATCTTCGACATCGTTGACTCAACACTTGACGATGTTCATCCTTGTTCATCTCGCTGAGGATATCAGCATCTATCCTGAACGGGGGTTGGATGCATGCCACATAAAACATTTTATAATCTTCTCAAATTATCTAAACCCCGCCTCGACAAGCATGAACACCGGTCACCCAGCGCCCCTTCCATCTCCTCGGTGTCGTACTAGAATCCACTTGACATCAGCGTATCGGGTGTACGACCTTGTGGCAAAGTCATCGCAAGCTGCCCCATTATTTGTGGACGCCTTTTGACCGACGGTTTCCATATGTGGACGATGTTCGGGACGCCCGGCGAGCACCGGCACCGGTGCGGAAGCCTCTCACTCAAGTTGTCTTACTGAACTCTAATCACCGTGCACTTATCTCTTCAGATCAAAGTCGAAAGGACAGGCTGAAAGTAGATCTTGCCATACTCTCCGCGCCGTTACTTGCTATCCACGCGAACCGTTATCGCTGCTGGGAAAACTTGCAAGATGACGCGGTACGGGTCCAGAAGGTCACGCAACATCCTGCTGCGGGTCGATGATCTCTTTGATGGAGCCTATTGTATCCGGCCGCTTGTTTCTCGTGTTCTCCCACCGTCTTCATAGTCACCATGGAGAAAACGCGATATTATGAACAGGTCGACTTTATAGAACCTCATGAAGGTTCATCAGACGACAATGTACCACGACGAACAAGTCCTCGCTTCGTCATTGCTACTCAAACCGCGCTTTTATTGTTTATACTGTGTATCGGACAATGGCAGCACATAGTGTCCTATTTCCAAAGTACTTACGACCCTGGACAACAATTTCTTGCAGACAAGACACAAGCGATTGGTACCGTAAAGTGGTGGAGATGTACTGGCGTACCGGACGATTCTCCTTTAGATTGCGGCTACCTTATGTGAGTCGCCTTCTCACATTGTTCAAGGTCTGGTCGAGTGAACTTACGTTTTTGCAGTGCTCCGCTGGATTACTTCAATGAGAGTGCTGGTGTCGCCTATATTGCGCTCTCTCGTTATCGAGCGACTGCGAAACCTAGGAAGGGCTCTATTCTGTTCAATCCAGGGGGTCCAGGTAAGACACGCTCACCCTGATCTTAGCAGGACTGGTTCTGATGGCTCTCTGGTAGGTGGATCTGGAAAGGCCTCAGTTATAACCAGAGGGGCTATGTTGCAGCATCTAGTCTGTACTTTTGGTCCATTCGTGCATAGTCATCATTGAACTCGTCATAGCTCGGGGAACAATACGACGTCATTGGCTTCGATCCGAGAGGAATAGGCGAGACTTTGTAAGCGGTAACTCAGTATTGTCGCGTTTGGCTCTGAACGTCTTGAATCTGTAGACCAAGCACCAGATGTTTCACACAATCTAGTTCCGCGGACTTCAAACGGAACACGGTTTTGGCACGCAGCTACGACTTGCCCAGCAACATCTCGCGGGCAGAAGCGCGCACGATTCTCGTTCAGCAACAAAGAGATGCAGATGCTCTGCAGAAAACTCAGTTTGCGGTGTGCAAGAAGTCCATGGGAGACGAGCTGAGATATATGGGAACCAGTACTGTTGTTCGTGACATTGATTTCATCACGAAACAACTTGAGGGAGAGGACACTCTCATGTGCGTTAGAATGACCAATATACCACGCCCCAGCCGGCTTTCTGACCTCGTTTTGGTTCAGTAACTTTTTCGGAGGCTCCTACGGAACCATCCTCGGCCAGTACCTGGTGAACATGTAAGTCCCATACTAATTGATCAGCATAAGCGTTCTTGAACCAACCTTCAGGCTACCTGATCGAATCGGCCGTGTTGCAATTGACGGCGTAGCTGATGCTGTGGCTTGGTCGAGTCAGTCGTTTCCTGTGTATCACATCTATCCCTTCAGGCTGACTCAATTACGGCAGGCAAACCTTACTACCAATGGTACAAACAATGGCTCTCCTCGACAAACGATGCGTATCAGATCTTTTTGGACAGATGCGCCGCGGTAGGCTTCCAAATATATGCCATATGGCACTTTACTGACAACAGATCTAGGTTGGCCCGAATGCATGCGCCCTTGCAAAAGCCAAGGGAGATGATCCTGATGATCTTGAAGCCCGGATTGAGGAATTCATCGATAGCCTCTATTTCCATCCGTTGGACGTTCCTGATGCATCAGAACCGGATATCTTGACGTCTGGTCGTGCAAGAAGTATGTGACTACCTATACTCTCGCTGATTGCATGCAGTGACCTTTCTCTTTCAGTGTTCCTCCTTACAACTTTACAGAGACCCATTCAATGGAGAGATGCTGCTCACGCCTTCGCAGAAGCCATGAAGGGCAACGGAACTGAGATGCTAAACTCCGCTGTGTTCGGTCGCTATTCCGATCTACAACGCTCCGCGGTCTCTTGCAATGACAACCGTCCGTTTGCTCCGCCTTCAGCTGAGGAAGTTATCGACGAGGCGTTGGACGTGTTCTACAATGTGTCTCGCCTTGTTTTTGGTGCTTTTACCACGGAGCCCGACGCTGGATGCCAGTACTGGCCCGTCACTCCTCCCGAACGATTTGAAGGTCCTTGGAATAAGACACTTCAGAATCCTATTCTCGTTGTCAGTAATACGGTAAGTGTGGTATCTTGTGCATACCATGTACATGATTAATCATATATGCGTTTAGGCCGACCCAGTTACTCCCATCAGCAGTGGTCTCATGGTTCAAAAGCTTCTGGGGAATTCCTCAAGATTGCTCGTACAGGACGGCCCAGGCGTACGTAGCTTCAATCCTCCGGTATCATAGATGTCTTGCTAAATCTCACTGTAGCATTGTTCGTTGGCCATGCCTTCGGAGTGTACCATCAACGCTTACCGCTCGTTCTTTGCGGATGGCACACTGCCGCCTCCCGGTACAGTCTGTCAGACAGATTATTTGCCCTTTGCCGAATCAGACGTCTCGTCTCTGTCGGAAGAAGAGGCTCGCAGGTTCTCGGACTATGCGCTTCTGAGCGACGTCTTCCAGTAAATCTATCGTATATATGACTCGCTATCATGGTTTCGATTTTTTGAGGATGTCCATTGTCTTTACTTTGATAAGAACATGCATTTTGTATAATCTTTGCTTGTCAGTAGGTGCTTGATCGAATCCCGACGTATTCTATATCGGGATAAGGGCGGGGCGCTCATGCAGTCTGCAATCGCGTCCACGAAGACGACAGCATCAATGACTTCCTTCTCGTCGACCACATGTCTTTTCTAAACCTTGTCATTACCGCCCATTTGCCTCTGTGCCACCTGCGAACATGCTGCTATGCTTCACTGCCTCTTGAGTTTATGCATGTCTGAACCCCCCAGTGTACACATCGCTTCAACATTGCTTGCACGACCAAGTTGCTCGTTCATACATGCAGCAGCCTTCGAGGAAGCATACGCTCTCTGGCGGGTGGAGGAACGTAAAGACCAGAGTTAGGCAAGGACGACTAACTCAGCGTCTCAAGATCTCACGACTGAGCGTTGCTTCGATCTGATGCGTCTCCTGGACTGACACTCGACAAGCGGCGACTCCAAGGCGACTCTCTCTTTCCTACCACCATCTACTGTCCTTCAGTGCAACTCATGGAGAAAGGGTTTCTCGTCAGCAGCGAGCTCCCTCTGGACCGCGTCGCGTCTACAGGTCGTCTTGGCAGATTGAAGACGCGAGCTCGTCTACTCTTTGGGGTTCAAGTCGCAGTATTACTCGCGGTGCTACTCTCCTTGACACCGCAACGCTATCTGAACTTCTTCAATCGCGTCGATGATGGGGTTCAGGCTTTCATTACTGAGAACCACGCGGTCGGCACCGTCAAGTGGTTTAAGTGCAGAGATGCGGGGGATGACCCGCTGGCCGAGTGCGGGTATATCATGTGAGTCTATTTCGCGTATTGAGCTATCATCCAAGATATATCTGACCATGACACAGCGCACCCTTAGATTACTTCAATCCCGACGCGGGCAGCGCATATATCGCGCTTGCGCGTTATCCGGCTACTGTCCATCCCAGGAAAGGGTCGATCCTTTTCAACCCTGGGGGACCTGGTACGTTGATTGATGATATGTACGCGACAATGTATTGAAGGATGTATAGGGGGGTCTGGCAGAGATTTTGTGGCTATCGCCGGCTCGAGGTTGCAAAGTCTTGTGAGTGTCTTCACGTGGAGTGCGCATATATGCACTGATGGGTCGTGAACGGATAGCTTGGAGAAGAGTTTGATATTATTGGCTTCGATCCAAGGGGTATAGGCGCCACTTTGTACGAATCTCGTATTTCTGTACACATATACGCGTGTCTAACTATCAGACAGGCCAGGTACCAAGTGCTTCCAGCATGCAAGCTATGCCGACTTCAAACGGAACACTATTCTCTCTCGGAGCTACGATATTCCAAGTAATGCTTCCAGAGCCGAAGCCCGTCTGCTCCTAGTCCAACAGCAAAGGGACGCGGATGCGCTCCTGAAGACGCAATTCGAAATCTGCAAGAAAACCATGGGCGATCAACTGAAATACATGGGAACGAGTACCGTTGTTCGCGACATTGATTTCATAACGCAGGTCTTAGAAGGCGAAGATGCTTTAATGTAAGTCGCGATCATCGGTCCATTCTTCTAATGAACTCAGATCTTCTGAACAGTAATTTCTACGGGGCGTCTTATGGCACCATCTTGGGCCAATATTTGGTCAACATGTGAGCGTTACATATATATACACTCTGATGACTCCTTGACCTATCCCGCTTTGTAGGCTCCCTAATCGAGTTGGTCGTATTGCGATTGACGGAGTTGCCGACGCTGTGGCTTGGTCGAGTGAGTCCCCTTGCGCACTCAAATATTAGCATGCATATGATGAAATTAATGTCCTTTTACAGGTCAGCCTTACTACAAGTGGTATAAAGAATGGCTTTCTTCGACTAGCGATACATATCAGATCTTCTTGAGACGCTGCGCGGAGGTAAGGTTTCGCAGGGTGCGTGGAAATATTCGTCTCACTGTTAGTTTAGGTCGGACCTTCCGGATGTGCTCTCGCGAAGACGACAGGAGAACGCCCTGGTGATATCGAGGACCGAATCGAACAGTTTATTGATAGTCTTTATCATCAACCCTTGGAGGTTCCTAGTGCGACCCTGCCCGGCATTTTGACTGCAGGGCGTGCACGCAGTACGTTGACGTTCTCTTCTTCACTTGAGGGTCACGACTCAAATCGTTACTAGTGTACCTGTTGGAAGCTCTGGAGGTACCCTCTGGATGGAAGACATACGCACAAGGGCTATCAGAGGCGATGCAGGGCAACGGCACCGCTGTGCTGAACTCTGCCGTCTTCGCCCTAGGAACCGATGTTGAGCGATCCGCGGTCTCGTGCAACGATAACCTACCGTTCTCACCACCTGCCCCAGAAGTGGTCGTGGACGAAGTATTGGACGTGTTCCATAACGTCTCTCGTCTGGTCTTCGGCGTTATCACATCTGAGGCGGATGCCGGATGCCAGTATTGGCCTGTTACTCCGCCAGAACGATTCCAAGGACCATGGAACCACACGCTTCGAAACCCCATGCTGGTGGTTAGTAACACGGTACGCATGGTTCCCTGTGTGCATCTTTGGCGGTACGGTCTCATCAAGTTCTTCAGGCTGATCCGGTGACTCCCATCCGAAGCGGACGGTTGGTTGAGAAGCTGATGGGTAATTCGTCGAGACTGGTTATCCAAGACAGCCCTGGAGTACGTGTTCATATTTGCTGCCAAGAACCGAGTATCTCATTAGTACGTTTATAGCATTGTTCGTTGGCCCTTCCCTCTGCATGCACCATCAAGATATTGCGATCTTACTTCGCAGATGGTATACTGCCGCCTCCCGGCACTATCTGTTCAACCGACTATCCTCCCTTTCCCGAGCCGCATCTTGCAGATTTTGCAGGAGGAGAGAGACATGAAACATTCGATCAGTCTCTCTTGAGCCGTCTCCTGCATCGAGCTCGCAGAGGTCTTCCTCTGTCGGATTTAGTGTCATCTTCCGGACATCCTCACTTTCACTCCCGAACGACTGGACCCCACCTGCGTGTCATAGGCGGTGCCGAGTAGTCAGATACAATATGTCTTTTCAAATTGCACTGAGCTCACCACATCCTATCGAGCCTTGAGGATGTAACACGTGGCAGGTGCAGTCATGCAGATCGACATTATTTTGCAGTGTAGCTCGTTCCGTGATCCGACATAACGCTCTCTTGCTCACCGCCAACAGAGCCGTTTCTCATTTGCTGTTTCGCTTGGTGCGTATGGTCTTGTCATAAGCAGCTCCATCGATTTCATGTGTTTTCCTGTGCAGATGGTCGTCGAAGCTGTGCCCACGATGATGCGTGTGAATGTATGTACCTCTGGCAATCATGGTGCACATGGCCGTCCACCCGGCAACGCTTTTGATCTACACAAATAGCGGACCGCTTCTGGAGGCGCAATGTTTCTTATGCATTGCTGTTGTGGGTAAGCGCCATCTTTTTATGCGGTCATCGCGCATAGGAAGGGGTTCTCTACCATCACTATGCGCGATTCAGTTCTTCTCGGCCGTATGGACGGGCTGGTCATACGCTCTCTCGATACCTCGGCCCTTGTGCAGCACCCACTCGTGCTGCGTCGACAATGTTTTTGGCTCAGATTCATATTTCTGCGTGATGGACGAACAAAAAATCTGCTTCTGGAGGCCGTTGGTACCGCATGGGGCGCGGTTCGTCGCAGTAGGATCTGTCGGTATGTTAGATTCTTGGGCCTTTCAAAGTATATATAAGCTCGACAGAATGTCACCCATCCTCAGCTACAAGATCTCATAGCTCTTACACTTTACTCTAGCGAGATGTGGGCAGTGTCATCGACATTTGTTACCTTGGCTATCTCTGCCTCAGCTGCAGCTCGCACGTTTGTTGTGTACAATGGCTGCCCTTTCACTATATGGTGGGTTTCATATATCCTACTGTATGTCATGATCATTGAACTCTTCTCTAGGCCAGCTGTAAGTGCATCCATGTCATTCGCGATTCGACTGGAATTCCTCAACCTCGCCACAGATGTTTACAGATTTGAACGTTGGGACCGCAGTTCCTAACTTCGCTACTGGGTAAGTTGGTACATGGAAATTGCGTGATCGTTTCCTGATTTTGGGACAATATTAGTTGGTCAGCAGGTGCCTACACCAGCGTCAGCTTCACCGTGCCCGACAATTGGCAGGCGGGGCGCATCTGGGTGAGTAGGGGTCCTCTTGGTTCTTTCGGTGGTGGAAAGCTTATTTTCCCGTACCTTCGCGTAGGCCCGCCGCGACTGCGACTTCTCCATCTCAAACCCAGCCACGCAGTGTGCCGACGGTGGCTGCAACGGTGGTCTAGAGTGTGATCCGCATACCGGAACTGTAAGTGCGAGTTATCGGCAAGTGAGACGATCCACTGATCGTCATCGTTGTAGGGTGTACCGCCGGCTACGGTCGCTGAGTTCACACTTTCGGGCGACGGGAACTTGGATTATTATGACGGTTTGTATCAGAGTGTCGCTGATGTTCTTACCGTGCACTGACAACTTTCCTAGTGTCCCTTGTCGATGGTTACAACCTGCCGATGCGTATCGACAACAACGTTGGCTGTGGCGTTCCCAGCTGCCCTGTTGATTTGGGCCCCAATTGTACGCCGCCTTGCTATCGGAAGCTCAATTCTTCCGAGAACTGAACAATGTTTATAGGCCCGGCCCCTCTCCAGGGCCCGTACGACTCCACAGGCTTCCCTGTAGGCTGCAAGAGCGCTTGCGAAGCGAATCTGGATGGCAACCAGAGTACGATCTCATCATACTTGGTGATCATGTTTTCGACTGATCATGTACATACAGGCAACTCCCCTAATTGCTGCAGTGGACAGTTCGACACCGCCGCAACATGCCCCTCGTCTGGGGTGGCATACTACTCGTACTTCAGTACGTTGCTCAAGAGTGATCCAATCGTGACGCCTTCTGACCATCTTTGAACAACAGAGGACAACTGTCCGAACTCTTACGCGTACGCCTATGGTAGGTGTTCAACTACTAGTGGTGAGATGACGTGGTGGCTGATTGCACGCATAACAGACGAAAGTAGCGGAACAGCTCTCTGGACCTGTAACTCGGCCCTCGCCGCGGATTACACTGTGACATTCTGCCCTCCGTAGATAGCAGTGGAAGATGCACTCGAAACAGCAATGGCCGACGCCTGTTCTGATGTTAGGTCCTGCACGGCAACGGAGCATGTGTCAACGTGTGTTTGTGATATGAACTATACAATAAGCATGGGTACTTTGATTCCAGGTTGGATTTATTTCTGCTCAGTGCGCATAAAGTGCACACAGTAAGGTGCTGATTAACATTTTTCGGGACGTATGTGGATAGGAGGTTGTTACTCCGCGTGTACAGATCACCATCTTGCGACTACTCGACACTGTAATATCACGTTTCGACATCGTATATGAAGTGTCACAGAGCGAATGAACATATAATCACTACCAGTAGTTATCGGTGTTATCATTGACTCCAGCACCGGTACCGTGATTAACGGCGACATCGTGGCCACATATCGAGAGGCGCTTAAGGTTCCTTCTCTTTCTCTATCAACTTCATTTCAAGCGATAAACAAAACCGACAGGAATTCTAGCGAGACGAGGTCAAAGTCGTCGAGAATGCCTCGACTCAGTATTATATGGCCGATAACGAGTATGTATAGGTCTACGGGGCTAGCATTTATCGTTTTTCCATCCTTGCTATATAGCGAACCCCAAACGGACGGCTTTCATGAAGGCGCAGAGCTGCGTCTACTTCTTCGCACAAACACAGCACCAGGAAGTAGTTCTGATGATACTATACTCTCCGCCACAATAATACAGGCATTTCGTCCGTTCACGATGTCACCTGTCCTCCGGGTCCACTTGTCCACCTCCGACTCGAGTCACCAACCTAGGCTCCCCACTGACGCGGTCCTCAAACTCTATGATCGCAGGTGCCTCCGAGTGAACAAGCGGGTCGAATTTGATGACGGAAAACTATGGACGCTTGACAAGGAACGCGAATACAGGCAGTACATCTTGGGCTCACGTTCACAACTTCTCGACGAGGACTATATGTGGGAGCACGACGACGTTTCCGACGGCGAGTTTGAGGCGTACCTCGCTGGGAGCGCGCTGCGGATGTTCGAAGCAGAGCGATTAGCTTATGAACGTCTCTCTGACTTACAGGGCAAGCAAGTGCCGCTTATGTATGGTGTTGTGCAGTACACCTACCAAGTCATCGTCTCCTCGTCTGCTGAGGATTCAGCGCCCACTACATACACTGAGACAGTCCCGGGAATTCTCATCGAATACATCTCGCCACTGACTCTTCGGGAGCTTGTCAAGACATGGACAACGCGCACGCCACCGCTACCCAACTCCGTACTTGTAGCGTTGTGTGAAGAAGCCGTGGCATTAGTGGACCACGTCTCGGACTTCGACATACTCAACGAGGACGTCCGACTCAACAACCTCCTCGTCCGGACGCCTTTTATTGAGAGGGATACTGCCTTAACGCAGCCGCTTGGAGAGGAGCAGCCACCGATCCTCGTTGCGCACCCCATCGTTCTCATTGATCTAGGCCAGTGCCGGTTGCGGCGACCAGACGAGGACGAGGATGCGTGGAGAGCTGCGAAACAGTCTCAAGACGAAACCGGTGCAGTGGGATTCGCTTTGCTAGGTATCGTGCGGGAGTGCGTCGGCGCGGACGTGTGGACTTATAAGCGGAGCCACAGGTGGCATTCGCGCCCTCCTATCAACAATTTTGAAGAATACACACCCGCTGCAAGGATTGAGAATGAACCGGGAGGCAGCCCAGGCTCATCGGTAGAGTAGAGGATATATTGTATTCCATACCCAGCTTAAAAACTTGCAGACTGAGTGCTTCAGTTTAATAGGACAATCCTAAATTTACGTATCAATGCTACAAACAGCCTTCAGTACATTTACTAGTGATTGTCGCGATCGTTCAAGTTGTAAGTTATTCAGGACCGGCTGCTGGTACGTTTTGGATACATAGATGAGACTACACTTATATTTAGTTTTGTGGCCTGACTCAGACAAACCCATCATCCGACGTATTCACAACCTCAGTAAAGTCGTCCGGATCAATGAGCTCCGTCTCATCGTATGGTGGGTCCCACCGGGGACTCCGCCTGTAAGTGCACACGTTCGGACCCACACACTTCCGCACGGCCGCCATCAAGACGAATCCTACAGCACCGGTCTCGTCCTCGTTTTGTTTTGCAGCTCTCCACGCCTCATTGTCCTCATCCGGCCGGCGCAGCCGGCACTGGCCGAGGTCAATGAGGACAATAGGGTGCGCGACGAGGGCCAGTGGCTGCGGATGCGTTGAGGCAGCATGAATCTTGACAAAAGGCGTCCGGACGAGGAAGTTGTCGAGCCTCACATCCTCGTTAAGCACGTCGTAGTCCGAGACATGGTCCACTAATGCCACGGCTTCTTCACACAGCACCGCAAGTACGGAGTTGGGTAGCGGTGGCGTGCGCGTCGTCCATGTCTTGACAAGCTCCCGAAGAGTCACTGACGAGATGTATTCGATGAGAATCCCCGGAACCGTCTCAGTGTATGTGGTGGGCGCCGAGCCATCCTCAGCAGGCGGGGGAACAGTAACTTCGTAGGTGTACTGCACGACACCGAACACGCGCGGCACTTGCTTGCCCTGTAAGTCGGAAAGACGGTTGTATGTGGCGCACTCGGCTTCGAACATCGCTACGGCACGTCGCGCAAGGTACGCTTCAAATTCGCCATCGGAAACATCGTCGTACTCCCACAGATAGTCCTCGTCGATGATGTGTGAAGTTGAGCTGGATATGTACTGCCGGTATTCGCGTTCCTTGTCGACTGACCACGGCCTGCTGTCGTCGTATGTTTCACGCAAGTTGTTGAGACACCGGCGATCGTAGAGTTTGAGGACCACGTCGGTGGGGATGGCACAAGATTGATGAGATCCGGAAGGTGACAAGTGGACCCGGAGGACAGGCGACATAGTGAACGGACGGAAGGCATGAACTATTGTGGCGGACAGTGGAATGTCAACAAGGCTGCCATTAGATGCTGTTTTTGCACGGAGGAGTAGGCGGAGCTCTGCGCCTTCACGGAAACCGTCAACTTGGGGTACTCTGTAAAGCATGAGGTGAGAACGATAATACGGGATGAACATGCACATACTCTTTCTTGATCATAGGCGAAGTGGTAGAAGCTGTTTGGTAGTTGCGTGATGTGTTCTGTCAGTCTCCGTCAAGCAAGTGAGAAGTTGAAAGAAAGAGATGAAGAAAGGATCCCCAGGCGCTTCTTCATATGTGGCGCTTTCGGTTTCGGACCCTGTTTATACGGCCCCGATGCATGAGTCAAGTCCTAGTTCATATAGCTTGCATTGTCCTATGGACAAAGATGTGAGCAGTACTGCATTCTATCCCATTAGGGTGACTATTGTACGAACCCTACAACGCATGGCCCGGTTGCTATTACCACAAAGCAGCAAGGGATATCTCACAATTTCCGCCCGTTGTGCATGGCAACGCCCTTACAAAACTGCCTCACGCTCTCTCCTAATCTCCTCTGCCCTTCTCTCTACAACCGCCGCGACTTCCTCGCCCCACACCTCTTCGGGGCGCGCAGCCGGCGCCTCCGCAAATCGTTGGTAGCACTCACGCTCGTGGCGTTCTGCCTCGCTCTGCTCGAAGACGACGCAGTTGTCCATCGTGAGCGGGCGCAGGGGGTCCCACCGGGCGAGTGCGGGACGTGAAGGCACGGCGTGTGGCGGAATGGCGCTGCGCCCGCGGTACAGGTCGTCGAAGATGAGACCGACATCATCTTCGTCAATCGGCAGTTTGCTAGATAAAGGGTGGGTGGGTGTCAATAACGGACAGAGTAAAGCGCGGCAAGATTTACTTGATAGTCACGCCCGTGAGTTTTTCTTCGCGGTGCAGGAGGTCCCTGTAAAGGCGCTCGTAGAGCTTCTTACGCCCCCGCACGGCGAGCGGATTCAGGATAGGTCTGCCTGCTAGATCACATAGAATGTACGTCGCGATGTGCAGCCCGAAGATACACGGTAGCGGGCCTAGCACTGGGAGGATCCGCACGCGGAAATCGTCGAACACGCCGAGCTCCTTCACGCTTCCCTTCGCAAACTCCTCCTGGGGGAGCGGGAGCAGCTTGACGTCGCCAGGGACCTCCGTCGAGTAAACGACGGGAATGCCAGAGGCGACGCCCTGCAGGCGCAGACGGCGGCGCACTGAGCGTGCAAGTGGGTCGTACATTGTGTACGAGATGTCACTGATCTGGATGCGTGTGGGGTCGCATTTTGCGCCGGCGCCCATAGACGAGAAGATCTGCAAGATGCGGAGGAAGGATGAGATCTAAGTAGGGGAGTATAAAGTGAAAAGAGCGCACCTTGATGTTGTGGTCATGACAATATTTTAGTAGGTCTACTTTCGTTGTAATGTTGTCGATAGCATCTAGTTTCCTCATATGAGGATATAATCCATAGCAGCGATATCTGGGAAGCGCACCTATGACCCAGTCTGCTCCTTCGAGCAGATGACTACCCTGCTCTTTGCGCCATATCTCAACCCGTGAGTCGACGCGTATCCACTTTGAGATCTGCTTCAGCGTCCGCTCTATGCAGGTTACCTTTGGTGTGCCCACGTCCGATAACAAGGCCGTCGCGTGGCGGTTGAGCGACGACAACGTGACGTAGTCGAAGTCTACCAGTCGTATGTTCGACACGCCTCTGTTAGATAGCGATATGCTCGATGTCAACGTCAGTCAACTTGAGCGCATACACTCACGATCTGGCGAGCATAACTGCCGCCCAGCTCCCAACGCCTCCGCACCCGATGATCACAACGGTGCCTTGCCGAATCTTCGCCATGCCCTCGTCCCCAAAGAAGGCGTAGTTGCGTGCAAGCTGTTCCCGGATGAGCTCCTCGTTGTAGCTGTCGCCCAGTGGCGGGGCCTGTATGTCCCCCGCGGGCGTGCCCCCTGGATACGACGACCCAGGGCCCGAAGGCACTGCAAACGATGGCTTGCCATGTTTGTCCTCGGACGCTGCTAGCGAACGGAGGACGTCATCGTTGAGTGACCTGCGTTTTTGTCGCCGGGTGTGCTGATTGTAAGCGGAGAGGAGCCCCGCGGTCACGGCGGAGGCTGCGACGGCAGTGAGCACGAGCTGGGTGCGGTGGGAATGCAGGTCAAGGTTCATGGTGAGAAGGAGGAAGAGAGAGGCGAGCCTTGCAGGTGGTCGTCCCTGCGGTCGCGCCGTGAGCGTGCGCGTTCGTCTCGGAGCACGAGCACGAGCCGATGTTTGGCGTATTCGAGGTCATGACTGATCTTGAATATGCCAAACGTGAGCTTGTGTTCTCTGAGCGCCGCCAGGTATGTCTGTTCGTCGTCTACCGCATTCACCAGCACAAGAAGCAAGGTGGTCACTGCCGAATGTCGACTTGCCGCTAGGACCACTCGTGCGTCTCGCAATATTGGCTCAAACTTCCCTGGATATGTGTCTGTGCATACGCTGCCACCATCTGCCACCACCTTGGACGCCCTCGCAGCTCTTCATGGCCTCATGACGACCCTTGTGATCATCACCATACGCCTCTCGCGAGCATTCGAGGACTCGGATTCCCAACGGACAAACCAAGGGCATATGCCCAATACAAGCAACATTCTCCGCACGGCGACAAACGGATTTGCTAGCCTATTCCTTGCTGGTGCTTGTACAGGCTTTCGCAAACAGTCGCAGAGCACACCCCAGAGGTGTTTCGTCGCTGTCTGAGACGACGAGGAAAGATGAAACGACGGCGGCAACCAGCGCTTGAAAGGCACGTGGAATGGGCGCCCAATAAGATGTTGCACGTGGCTGTGCGAGATCAAGATCGGGGTAGGCGTCTGAGCCGCGGCGCGTTCTCATATTATACGAAGAGGACTCTGCCAACAACTGCCAACACTCTGCTCACTCCTTCTCGCCCTGCCGCCACATACCTCTCACATACCTCGCACTAAACACTCCCGCCTTCGTCTATACCACAGTCTAATTTGGAGCCATGGCTACCCAGCAATTCGACCCAGAAAAAGCGCAGAATCTCGTAGAGGTACGCTTCTTTGGGGATCCGCTACCCCCGTCCGCTCATTCCACTTACCCCACCTTCTGCAGATCGAGAAGCAGTGAGTGCCGCTTCATAATACACGCTCTCGTTGTTCTAACGCTTGCGGGGACGCTCAAGGTTCGCAGTGAAGGCCGTGGAGCATGCGCAGGTACGCTTGCCCCGCCGTGTCCCCCGTCGCACCGCTCACGCCCGCCCCAGACGTATTGGAACCTCCTGGAGAAAGTCGACCCCAAAGTGCTCAGACTCACAAAGTGGGCTCCTCGTTTTAAATGTCTCATCATGACACGTCACTTACAGGCACGCTTCTCGATCCAGGCTGGACGACGAGATCTTCGAGCACATGAAGAAGGATTTCCCCGAGCTGTTCGAGGAGCCCTACGCGCGCATCACGAAGCTCGACGAGGAGTGGATGAAGAGCAAGGACGGCAAGGAGCGGTGGCGGAAGTTCATCGAGTCGTACGTCTGCGTTGCCGTGTCTGCTGCACGACGAACTCACCGCTCATGCATCTGTGTGTGATGTGCAGGTATAAAGATACCATAAAGGACTATAACTTCGGCTCGCTGATCCGCACGGACGCGCACGACGAGTATTCTGAGAAGAACACCATCTTCAGTAAGCGTCTCCTTGGCCGCTGACTCAAGCGCACAGAGTACTGACAGGCCCTTTTACAGCGACACGGATACAGTTCTACGCGTATGAGATCGCACGCAACAAGCTCGGCCTGAACGCCAAAGCCCACGAGATTGCGGTGCAGGAGGCGGAGAAGGAGCGCAAGGAGAAAGAACGCAAGGAAAGGGAGAAAGAGAAGGGCAAGGCAAAGGCGAACGGCAGGTCATGATCGCCCGCCTACCCTCATCGCGGGCTGTCAGCATCAGTTCCAAACGCTCATGTTCATACATTCTCGGGACCCCAGGGAGCAATAAAGGGAAAAGACAGCGTGTGTCTGTAGTGTAATGTGTAGTACATGGCAGTACGGCGGGAGCCGCAATTCACCCATCCATCCACTACCACCATTATCCGCGACGAAATCAACCGCACCGTTGTTGAGTGGTATATTCCCCGGCGTCCGTTACAGAGCAGCGCGTATCCTAGAGACCCAAGCCCCGCCATCGAGTGGTATGTGTGCGCCGGTGATGTGCGCAGACGCAGGGCTCGCCAGGAACAGAGCTGAGCATCGGTAAGTCGTGAGCAAACACTAATTCTGTGTCGAGGAGATGTGTACGCACCAACACCGGCCATATCGCGCGGCACACCCGTGCGCCCTGGTCGCTCGTTAGCCAGGTGAAGCGGCGAGTCTATAGATAACAGATGGACGTACCCATGGGCTGGCCGGCTGCCATTACGCGTTCGCCGTGCGATTTGTACCCAAAAGCGGTCATCTTCGAGGGGAAGATCCTGGCGGTGATGTTAGACTGGGAAAAACATGTCGCATGAGGAACGGGCGGCATACCCTGGCATGACAGCGTTCACCCTGATTATATGAGAGAAAATGAATCAAGACAAGAAGTAAGCCCAGAGCTGGTGGAGGCGTACGTTATAAACCGCGGCCCGAGCGTGGACGCTAGTAGCGATGTGAGGTGGTTCACCGCGGCCTTGCTCGTATTATCTGTACGATACGAGTAAGCTCATCATGCTGACAGCCTTGGGCTTGGCTGAGGGGACTCACAGCTCCAGAGCCCGTCACCCTTCGCCGCGAGTCCGCTCTCCGTCGCGACGGTGTTGATTGCTGCCACAGAGGAGATGTTGATGACGCGCCCTGGATTGTCGCCGTTTGAGCCCTTCGCCAGTAACTCGGTCAAGCTGAGGAATGACATAAGTCAGTTGTGCTACGGTGAATGGTTTCGATACTGCATAAGTGACTAACGCGACTGTCACTGTGATAAGATTGCGAGATTGAGTACGCGTTACACGGCGAAAAGCTGACGAGGAGGACATACAGTAGAATATGCTCTTGACATTCAAGCCAAGCACACGGTCCCAACCCTCTTTCTCTGGGAAACTGATACAAATGTCAGCGGCACAAATAGACGACTGGCGATGCTAGAGTAACCCTCACTTGTCGTATGCTGCACCCCATGTCGCACCGGAGTTGTTGACCAGGATATGTACCTTGGACTCTTTGGCCTTGACGGCATCACCGAGTGCATCGCACCCCGCCTTCGACTACATATGCGCACATCTGCGTCAGCTATCTGGCTGAACAAAACCGACTGCATGATCGACAAGCGAAAACTTTGCTCACGCTGAGATCAGCCACAACGTAATGGCACTTGCCCGGCCCACGCTTGTTCAACGCTTCGGACACCTAAGTCGAGAGACGAGATGTGTCAGACTCTGGGCAGGTCGAAGAAACGAGTTCCGGGGATATGGACGAGGGTAACATACCTCGCGGAGCTGCTTCTCCTTCCGAGACGCGATGTACACTGTGGCGCCATTCTGCACGTATGCGGCGGCGAACATGGCACCGATGCCTGAGCCGCCACCTGTTACGACCGCTGCAACAACACAACACAACTAAATATCAGCATTTATGATTATGACATCACGCAGGCTGTACGACTGACCGACTTTGCCCTTGACATCGAACAGCGATGGAATGGACAACTCTAGCAAACTTATCAGTAACTTTCTTAAAATACCACTACCCTGCTGCCAGAAGTGCGCCGGTGAGTGTTGGAAGTGATGTACCTTCTAATGCTATGCTGGCCATGGTGGTGGTTGCAGAGTGGAACTACCTGCTTTACATGGCTGTCAGATGAGTGCTTAGTGTTAAGTAGTGCGCGTTGAGCGCGTCGCCCGGGTCAATACCGAGTTTCGGGTACTCGATCATCCCGAGGGCGTAGCCGCCGCGCTTTCACCTGCTCATCTAAGCTCCTCTCATGTTCTCGCACAGTATCTACAGGTTGCAAGCGCAAGATATGTAGGTTGAAGGTGGGATTGAGGACACCAGTCATGGTCATCAGCTTGAGGCAACTGCTATAGCCCCCAGTCTCTACCACCTCGTGTTCATGCACATGGGCGGTGAATGGCTCAGAAGTTAGAACGCAGAACGCGCCTACTAAACAGATTCCGCTCGACATCCGAACTTGAAGCTTTCATGTTGGTACGAGTGCATGTGGCCTGCCGAGGTGCGCGTGAACGATTTCTTCCACAAGTCGTGGCGCACGAGGCATCCCACGATGACGACTGGACATCTTTCCTAGTTCCTCATCTTTGGCGTTGTTGTGTTCTTTGCATGTCAGCAAGCTGCTCCAAGAATTTTGCTGGGTGCTTGTCTATTTCTGCAGTGAGATTCAATTAGGGGTCGTCTGGTACAGTCTGTTGAAGCTCGAAGAGTCCTGATCATTTCCTGTAACATGAGCAATACAGGTCCTATGGAAGGCAAGCGAATCCCAGTAAAGAACGAAAAGGTTCGAACAATTCAACCCCTCCACCGATGCTCTCTCGTCTCTGCTCAGTTGCAGTCGGCAAGAACGCCATCACCAGCAGCGCTCGCGCTCTGGAGCTGCGAGAGTGCCGTGGCGACGTTGGAGGTCACGGAAGAGTCCGTGCTATGATGCGAAGAGCCATTAGTGAACGAGTTTGAACATCACTCAGAGGAGAACATACGAGGTGACGTTGTTGAGACCAGAGAGAACCTGGTTCAGACCGCTCTCCACGGCATCGCGGTCAGAGGCGGGTGCCTGCTGGCCGGTTAGGATGGCGAGAGCAATGTTACCGATCGCGCTCTTTGCTGTGCTGATACCGCTCTGCGCAGAGCTGATGAAGGCAGAGTTGGTAGGATCACTGGAGGTAGATGCATGGTTGATAGTCAATACTTGTGCCAACAGTCCAGAAGCAAGGGTACACTCACGACGCGGTTTGTTTCGCAAGTGTGTTCATCGTGCCCTGCAGTTTTGCGATGTCTCCAACAATTTCCAGGCGGTTTAAGTTGCACTGGAGATCACCAATCTGGCGCTTGGTATCTTGCACCGGTGCTGATAAGTAGATGGCAGGTCAACCAATGATGCTAGCCGGATATTTACAGAAGCGCGCTTACCTGCTTGCACGAACAACGCGCTGAGAACGATGGCAAGGAAGCCGGTCGAGAGTAATCCACGGAAGAACATTGTGTAATGTGGCGAAGGAGAGGTTGAAGTTGTAAAAGCGAAGTAAATGTGAGGTCAACTCGAGTAAGTGCGAATGGCTAAACGACTCCGGGTCGGTGAGGAACGATCCAGGCTAGTACGATGGTATATATACCATCCTGCTCTGCTGGAGAGTACAGCCGAAGAATGGAAGCTGTGCCAAGACCGACCACCCCGTTCGCAAGGCAAATAATCTGTCAAACTGGTCATGCGCAGGTCGTCGATATCCGCTGCGGTATCCATAGCGAGATGGCAGGGGGAACGATCCTGTGGAAATCTCATAGTGGCGGGAGACGCGAAGACGCGTCAACTGCGAAGATGGATGTCCTTGGCAAGCCGTTCGTTTGAGCACGCCGCATTGGAACAATTTGTTCGTGAGATGGAGGCAGTGATATTGTTGAAGTAGTTCGCGACCATCACTTCCCGCAAGCTCGTGCCCTTCTCAGCGCGAGAGAACGCGTGACTGGGATCACTGAAATAGCTAAATGACATCAATAAACTTGAACTAAACTCGCAGCAGGATAGTTTACGCAGTAAACGGCATTGTGTGGCTGTAGAATGCGATGTTTTGCAGCTGGAGAAAGCTAAAGTTGATTGAGAACGAAGGAGGCGATTAGATCACAGATCACGGAGACCTCTCTGGCGTCTATCGCGTTGTCCACCAATCACGGTCCCGCGAGTGCCTTTCCCGATCGGTCTGGTCTCCCACCTATCCAACACTCAAATTTCTGGCTCAGTCCCGCTCGAGCTGGTACTTGTATCTCACCTTGCCACTACCCATCTTGACCCGTCAATGTCAGCACTACAATGGAAGATAAACGCGCCAAAACGTGGGCTAAGCTCAAATCTGGCATCCGTGTTCCATGGCTAACTGTAAAATACAGTATGCAGGCGCTATCGACCTTCATCGAGTCGCAAAAAGCGTTGGTTGCACGAACGCAAGCCGACATAGCAAAACTGAAGAGCTTGAGGGATGACATTGCAGCAACACCAGATGGTCTCTCCAGTTTGGCAGCTTTTGAAGATAAGGTATGCACAGCTTGGGTCGTGAACGTAAGGTATACTTGCTAACATCCGCTATCGACTCAGCTCCTCGGTCTTGGGGGCGTGAAGCTCAGTGCAGACCCAGATGTCGTGCCCAGCCTTCCGAGAGAGCTGGAGTGGTCTGTTTTCGCGTCTTCTGGTATGCACTCATACCATTTGCTGTATCAATCCCGCCTGACATTCTCCTAGACCCAACACCGTTCAGAACGCTTGCAACAGCCACAAGATCTGTACGTGCACGGCAACGGCAACCTTCGGCCAAACAGACTTCCTCCCTGTCTCCTCTGCAGCAGTTAGTGAAGAACAGTCGTGTGACTATTATAGACCCTGTCCTCTCGTCATTTCCTCCGCTGTCTGAAGACGAAGAGGAACCCCCAGATCCGGAAGAGCTGAAGAGGATAATGGAACGCGAGAAAATTCGCGAACTGAAGCGACGGATGATACAAGGAGATTCGTTTCTACATAGCGTCTCCGGTCTAGGTCTGCGCAAGGCCGGCGTCGACGCCGTCTTTGTCCGTAGAGATCTCGAGGACGAAAGCGGAGAGGTGGACATTGATCTTGGTGAAGATGGCGCTTTACGGGCAGCTTCCTCGAGTTCATCTCGCGACGTGATGGATGTTGACACCCCGGCAACATCGGTGCTGCCTTCCCCTGCCACACCCTCGGCTCCGTCCGACGGAGGTCCTTCTACATCGCATTCGAGTCGAACCCGTCGACCCACTCAGAAGGCGGCTCAAAGTCGTAAGCATTCAGCACAAGCTTCGCGAAAGGCTGTCGCGCCTTCGCCGTCATCTGAAGCGGAAGAGATGTCTGCAGGTCCCCTGCTGGATAAGAAAGGAAAACCTAGACCAGAGACATACAAGCAGGCGTGGTCGGTTTCCGAACAGCATCTGCTCGAACGTCTGCTGGAAGAAATCCCAGATGGCGAACGTAACCGGTGCGTCACAACGCTTTTGCAAATGCGACCCCTAACTCACATATCCCATCTCGTTATCGTAGATGGGCAAAGATCTCACAGGCGATGAATGGGCAGCGTACAGCTAGACAGGTTGCCAGTCGAGTACAAAAGTATTACGAGAAACTGAAGCGTTTCGGCCTTGATGTAGGTAACAATGCTTCCAGTCGAGGAAATAGCACCTGATATCTGTTATGGTTCTGTTTTGGGATCTGCACCTCTTCACTGAGCCTATCTTGAGTTTCCTGTTGTCGTGAACTGCTGCCAACAGGCAGCAGGAACTGCTCGGTGGCGTTCATGGACGGCAACACGAAGATTGGGTTGCCGGGATGACTGACCGTCTCGGGGAGACCGTCCGCCCGTCGCCGAGCCCTCGGGCCGGTATGTAGCCGGACTAGGAATCCGCCCCAAACGCGCCTGTCGGGTGGAATGAAGTTTGGGACTGCACATGAATATTGAGGAACGCCCCTTGCTTACAACCATCTCCTGAGGTAGGCGGAGGTGTCAGATCGACAGAGATGGCCCAGCGTCGCCTTACTCGACTGCTCAAGGAGCTAACTCAGCCCCCACCAGCAATCGGCACGCTCAAGCTCGGGGATATTGCGATTGACATACGCGCGGCACAGACACCGACACGTCTACCCCATTCCGAGAACGCGCTTTTGGATGCCCAGGATGCCTTCAATGCTAGCAATTTACATTTTATGTTGCAGAAGTATCTCTTAGGGCAGGATGTCTTCTTGCTATCTCAACCTGGTCCATATGCGCGTCGCTTGGCGATGACTTTCTGCAGGTGAGAGACATCGTGTATCCGAGAAGCACTGCGGCTGTGAAGTTGACACTTCATGGTCGCAGTTCTACTTGATTGTTGCGCGAATGTTCGCATGATGCTGATGGACAGTTTTCATCAGCGTGACGAACATGGAGTATGAATATATTGCTCTTCACCGGGACGTCGGAGAGACCGAACTCAAGCAGGCCAGAGAACTCCGTCATGGTGGGAACCTTGTCTATGTTGACAGTGCTGCAGTACGGGCTGTGAAGCATGGTCGCATCTTGATCATCGAAGGCATAGAGAAAGCTGAACGTGGAATTATGCCCGTAGGTCTGTCTGATGCAATTATCTTGAAAGTGATTGAGCATATCCCTGTTACAGGTTCTGAACAACCTTTTGGAGAATAGAGAAATGTAGGTCTCACTATATACGATCCAGAGCCGTTAAGCTGAATACGCCTTTAGGAACCTAGATGATGGGACACACATCATACATCACGATCGTTACTCTCTCTTAGAATCGTCTCCCGGAGACAATGACGTAAAGAAGTTCATTCCGGCTCACAAGAACTTCAGAGTTATTGCCATCGCGGCTCCTGTGCCGCCATATCCAGGATATCCCATCGACCCTCCCTTTCGCAGTCGATTCCAAGCACGTTACATGGACCCATTAGGAACACTGGTGTCTCTAAACTCGCAGTCAACTACTAACGCAACCTCTGATACCCTCTACAACAAGCTTCGTGACATTATACTAGCTACACAGTACGCGAGCGAGTCCAAACACTCTATTGACGCCAGCACGAAATCGACATTGCCGGCATTCCCACAAACTGCTCGGGTAAAACTTCGAGCTGTATTAGAAAAGTTTCCGCCGCCACCGCCTCTTACTCCTAGACACCTGGCGAATCTAGTTCTTGCTATTCATCCTGCGTTGACACATGCACAGTTCGTTGCATGGGCCATGCTGTCGAGACAGACAGAAGAAGCAGGCTTGGGACCACTAGGCAGCCCCTCTTTGACTGGCGAAGAAGATGATGCCGGGTACCTCGGATATCGACTTCTCAAGACAGAACGTGTCGACGACCATACGATCCAGTTGACATTTGGACACGCAGCAGCGAAGGCGGTGCCTGTCAAAGTCGTCGTACCTGGAGGTCCGCGTCCTCTGCTGGAATACCCGTGGAAAGATCCACAGTCGCTTGGGTTCATGGCGACTGGCAGATTCATGGGGCTGCTAACATGCATGCTACAGACGCATGCACTGCAAAGGGACATTACCCTTATACCGCCGGTATTGCCTTCGACTGCGTCTTGCTCGACTTCCACGCTAGTCAGGACGTTTGGTGCGTTGCTAGGTTATGAGGTAGATGCTGTGCACTTGTACAAAGAACTCGGTGGACGTGAGCTGGTCATGCGCAGAAGAGTGGAGGATGGTGGTGCGACCACGTGGGAACCCAGGTCAGTGTCGCGTGTCTGAAGGAGTGTAACCGAGTTACTGAGTGTCAAGTTTCCTCCAGCCCTCTTACAGATGGTGCATGGGCAGGACGACTGGTCCACCTCTCCGGCGTCGATGTAATTGGGCCTACTGCTGGCTCCCTTGCGAGACTTCTCCAGGATCGGGAAATCGAGCTCTGGGAAGGCAAACGTATAGTGGCCCATGCAGATGCCGATGAGGTAGGTAAATTGTCGTACATCGCCGAGGTCCTTACTAACGACAACCCCAGCTCGAAACCGGAGAGTTGTCTGTCGCTCACCCCTCTTTCCGCGTAGTAGCGACCGCTTCCAAGTCTGTTCCCCTGAAAGACTGGCTGTCCGACGAGCATGCTAATATGTTCTTCCCTGTATTAACTCTTCCGATGGACCACGAGGAGGAATTCACCGTCCTGTCTCAGACCGGTTGTCGTCGAGAACACATAGACGTGTTGTTGTCTTTTGCAGACAAGTACCGATCGTCGATGACTTCAGACGTGGTGCAGAAAAACCGCAAGTTAGGCACTAGGGCACTCGTCAGGATTGCCAGACGGCTGGCCAAGTACCCAGGCTACGTAGACCTTCACACCGTGCTCAGCCGTGCCATTCTAGCGGATTTCTTGCCTGCCACGGAACGAATGAGCCTTGATGTCATAATGGAAGAGGTAGGAATCAAGAAATTGACGCCTGCAGTAAGTTTGGTGCTCTCGATATCCTCCAGCTGAAACTCACCTCGGCACATCTATCACAGTTCAACCCATCTCCAATAGTTAGCGATAGCGGTATTCTCTTCCCCGCACCAAGCGGCAGTCAAGAGTCCGCCGTGTTCATCCCGCGCTTCGAGGTCTCCTCTGACCCAGATGGGGTAGCGTCGCATGTCCCTCACATGGCTCATTTCTACGACAATAGTCTGCAGACGGCGCTAATGCGCGACCTCGCCATAGACATGGAGGTTCTAGGAGAGCACCTCGTACTACTCGGCAACCAGGTTTTTATTACTGGTTCTTTGCTGCGCCATTCATTTATTCACGATTTTATCTTTGTTAGGGTGTCGGAAAGAACAAGGTCGTGGATAGGTACGCCCACCTCATCTATCATCACACGCCACGTTCTTACTCTGTTTACTAGGCTTTGTCAGGTACGTCAGAAAGAGATCAAATTGTTGAAGATATACACTCACAACTTGAAAAACAGCTGTTGCAACGACCAAGAGAGTATATCCAACTGCACCGAGATACCACTGTGAACCAGTTGATGTTCCAGACCGCTCTTGAGAACGGCGTTGTGCGGTATATCGACTCACCTCTCCTACGCGCTATTCAGTACGGTCGTGTCATCATCATCGACGAAGCTGACAAGGCTGCGGAGCACGTTGTCGCAGTGTTCAGGAGTCTAGCTGGACAAGGCGAGTTGACGTTAACTGATGGCAGGCGCGTCCGGCGAGCACGAGAAAGGGAGACCGACGTTATCGTCCATCCTAATTTCCGCCTTGTTTTATTGGCCAACCGTCCAGGATATCGTGAGTCATTCTCTCTATATTCAACGACGCTTCGCTCACTTGCAAACTGCAGCATTCTTGGGTAATCACTTCCTACAGGTCCTCGGAGACAACTTCAGTTGTCACTCGGTGACTAACCCCGACATGGCTAGCGAGAGGAAATTGCTCGCTCAACTTGCACCTGACTTGAGCGAGGATCTCATTCTGCGGTTAGTGGCCGCTTTCCATGATCTGAGACACGCCCACGAAGCGGGGACTCTTACTTATCCGTATTCCCTTCGCGGTCCGTTTGCTTTCTCTCATCTTGCCAATGCCTTAACTGACCAGTTCACCGTCTAGAACTGATCAATCTTGTTCGACATATACAAGCATATCCTTCCGACCCATTAGAGGCGGCACTGCGAAATATCTTCGATTTCGATATCCATAGACCAGAGACGATTGAGAAGCTAGAGGAGATATTAGACCATCATGGGTTTGTGTATCATTCAATTTGTACTGCATCCCACACTAAATCGCTTTCCATCAGCTTGATTGTGAAACATCTTGGCCTCGACGCAGCGAGGGAAGAAGCCCGCAAAGTGCTTGACATGAAATACGAACCTAAGGGCGATACCAGTCTTTCTGACCCGAAGTACGGCAAGGAGGATCCGCAGAATAAGCCACACATTGGCGGCAATACGTGGGCCGGAGGGGTAAGATCAATACGAATTTTCATCTCTAGGAGAAACTACTAATCGTCCTTACTGTAGACTGGAGGTCGAGACACAGCGGGGATGGGCGGAAGAGGCGGGTATATGCGACTATACAAGGGACATGATATAAATCAGGTATTTATTTTATCCACTCTCGAGAAGACGGGCGTCTTATTCTCCTCGTAGGTCTCCGATGCTCTCAAAAACGACGTTCCTGACGAGATCAGAGAGAAAGCTCGCGAGATGGCGCGACAAGAACTGGCACGACGACTAGAAGAACTGAATATGACTGCGGCAGAGGCTAAAGGGTATGGAACGCTTCTCGAAGCTGTTCAAAGTCATATCACCCAGCTATACGATCTCTTAGAGAGTAAGCAGGCCTCCTCACATACGTATACTGACGTATCTGACACACAGCTTGGGGTAGACCTGTCCGCAAAAGAAGAGGAGCGTGTCTGGACCAAGCGTCAGACTGATGGTGAACTGGACGATAGTCGTCTCACCGAAGGCCTGACGGGTGAGGCTACTGTATACAAGCGGCGCAGCATGGCGAAACCAGAGATGGGGCGCCCACAAATCAAGTAAGTTGTGTTGCTGTTTGTGCCACAAATCCAACTCACCGCCGATGTAGGCCAAAGCGCATACGTTTCGTCTTCGACATCAGTGCTTCCATGTATCGATTCCAGTACGATGGGCGTCTGAAAAGGAGTATGGAGACCGGTCAGTGTCTATATCTATCAGATGAAGCGCAACCTACAATAATGTCTCGACAGCGGTCATGTTGATGGAGACCTTCAACCGTCTGACCCGTCAGGATAAGTATGTCTGGGATGTAAGTTGCAGACCAACCATTGGAAGTCATCGTCACTAATATTATGTTTACAGATGTACGGCCACGTGAGTGCTGTGATACAGTTTTCAGTCGCAAATTACTGAGCCGCTGCAGTGTGGCGACTCCCCGGATATCCCTTTAGTTGAAGCTAATGCACCCCCGACTGAGCTGCGGGAGCGTTGGAAGATTTTGGAGAAGATGGAGCTTACCACACAATACTCTTTTGCTGGGGATTATACAGGTACATGACTAGGATTATCAAGGATTTGTGTTGCTTATCCAGGAATGTTACAGTGGAGGCCATTGACAAAGCAGTGACAGAGGTTGCCAAGTTTGACGCCGGTTAGCAAGACATTTCCCCCTGCGGCTGTGTTGTGGCTGATTGCTATCGGTAGACGAGTGGTTCGTGATTACAATCACGGACGCCAACTTCGGAAGGTATAACATCACGGCCGAGGACCTGAAGCAAGTCATGATACGACAACCCAAAGTCAAGACCGCCTTGATCTGCATTGGAGAAGGGGCAGAGGCAACTTGGTATGTGCCTTCCATTCAAATTGTTTACTCCGCTCATACGTCTTACGCCGACTCGCAGGATCCCGAAGCAGTTGCCTGGACATGGCTTCAGAGTGGCGAACACTGCAGATATACCGACCGTTCTGCGGAGTATACTCTCCAGTATGGTAGAGCACTAGGTGATGATTTGCTAGTTCAGTCGTGATGTCTCGTCAACCTTTGATTAACACAAACTATCCTGATAACGAGTCACCTATCTGAATGATCTGCTTGTCCTATTCTTCGTTGAGGTGTTACGTTTTTTGACAGCTTCTTTCGTCTGTCCCTATATGAGGAAATCCGCATCAGACCGAATCGCCGCGCGTTTCATGCGATACGAAAGTCAGCTGTTGTTCTATAGGTTTCGACGGATCGACCACACGCTGGGGCCTCAACACTTGTCCTGGTCAATTCCTGCATCGACCTTGGTACGTATCGTGCTGTGTTCCTTCTCATATCAATCCACACTGGACTGAGGTCAGAGCTTGTAGAACATGAGTAGCGAATGGCACCAATGGACGGAAGTTACCCAGTATATCTACCCAGGACATCGACTCTTCCGTTCATCTTCACCAAACTATGTTGAAGGAGATCACACCCAGAGGCTTACACCCTCTGCCATATCGTTTCTGCTTGATCAAGGCATCACTGGCATCATCAGCTTCAATCAGTACCCGTACACAGATGAGCAGATTGCGACGCTGCACGAAAACCACATCGCGTATCTACATCTACCCGTCCAAGATTACCATGCGGCAACAGTCATGCAGCTCATGCAAGCCAACGATTTCTATCGCAGTGCGTCTCACCCATCCGTGCTCGTTCATTGTGGTTACGGTCACGGGAGAACCGGCACTGCAATAACGGCACTTCAGCTTCTCGCGACAAACGGTCAAAATCCACCCGAGAGCGAGTGGCAATCCGTGAATCACGTCGAGAATGAGTCCCAAATGAGGGATTCGAGATGTGGCAAGAGCTAACTAGGTATAGATTATAACTTGTTCTGTACAACTGTCGGTGCTCAATCTCACTTTTAGCACTGCCGAGATGGTGTGGACCCCTGGTACCACCGATGTGGCGTGTACGAGCCTCGTTAGCTACAGCGTGGCAGAACAAGTTCTAGTCAGACATATGGTGACTCTGATCGCTGAATTCCTCAGTACTAGGTAAGCCTGGTCCATTCCGGATAGTTGCCGATGCCTACATATCTGTCAACTTCATGTGTGAACGTGCGTGGCCGGACTAGTCAGTCTACAATAGATGGCACTCAAAGCGACGTTCCCTGAGGCTGTGGCGGTGCGATCTTTCCCACAAAATGTCAAACCACGGTTCATAACCACTGGCTGAGCTATTGGAAACTCTAAGAACCGAGATCGTGTTCGAGTGTTGGTATTGATTTGTGGAAGTTTTGGATGGTACGTGAGAACATTCTTCGTTATCTCAATTATGGGCTTGCAGCGTGGATCATCTATCCGTCCAAGAAGGCTTCCTTCTTCAACGGAATATAAACAACTCTGTTGTCATCGTTCATCTTGTGGAAAGGGTCCTACGGTCAGGCACTGGGAACATTGAACCCGCGATGGTAGCATTCCATATCATTTACTCCATTCGATACGCAGAGCCACTGAGTACAGCGCATACTTCTCGGTACCTTGGCATCAGATACTCGACTGAAAAGACAGACTTGAAGAACGATCTGTCAAACATCTAGCGAGTCGAGATTGCTATTGGCACAAATATCCTGTGAAAATACAGATACTACTACATTAAGTCGCTGGAGCCGGTCCAGGTGGTTCTGAGGCCGATAATGTTGTCGACGATGAGTACGTTCCCAGCAGAAAGCCAAGAAAAAAGACGTACGCTGTTTCTCCACACATTTACAATGTCGGAGGCATTGACCACATACCGGATTATGAAGGGCGTTATCCACTACCAGCCCACTTCCGACGCAACGCATCCCGCAGCTACTTTTGCAGCGCTCTACAGTGCTCGTGCCATCGCACCACACTTCATACTCTTCGGGTGGAGTTTCTGGTTCACACCGGCAAGTGTGTAGACACTCTTTGCACTCGTCCGTAACGATATTGTTGTCGTCTGAAAACTGCATTGTCCCGCCAGCGTCGCAGCGCGCACCACAATGGTCCACACAACGCTGGACACTGGGTTGGCAGTTGGTGATCTTCCACTTCATTTCTTCCTGGCCCCCGGACACGGCACTAGTACTCGCTCTAGAAATTTACGGTAGAGTGGGTCTGTAAACTGGCAAAAACGGCCATGACATGTCAACTTACCCACTCTGAGAGTAAGCCGGTGCTGAGGCTCCGGTGGTACCGGAAGTTGTAAGGATCATAGGATCTCCCTTGCAGGAGGAGAGATGAGCCATGCCAAGTATGCCGTTATTCACCTCGGGGTACTGGACATGCAACCCTTTACGCTGGGCCAGGGACACGTTCGCGGACCCGGCGTCGAGCGACCGAGAGGCGGTTGAGAGCCCGATGAAGAAGACAAACGCGGTCAAGGATTTATTGAAGAAAAGCTGCATCGTAAAGCTGTTGAGACGGTGGAGTCCGCGGTGAGGAAGGCCAGGAAACGCACAAGAGGAGTTTTATAGTATCCCAAAGTACGATCTTCTCTAGCTCCGAAACCCCGCAGTGTCCGCACCTTGTGAGTCTCATGCCACTGTATTCGTACAGGCACTTACCGTCACGTTGGTCCATGCTTCCATGCTTTCCCACTGGATACTCCATCATGGGACCTGGCAAGTCGGGCCAGACTAATCCAACACAGTACACTGAAAGCTTTGCTCTTCTTACTAGGATAAGACGGTTCGCAAGGCTCTCACCGCCATAGAAGCTCGAAAGATGATCGATGGCTGATTACCCAGCTGAATATAGCGATAATCTGCATGACATGGAAGAGCGTCAGGAATAAACTGACTCAAGTAACGGTATACACTGACGAAAACAATTGGCTGATTTTCAGCTCAGCTTGGCAGGCTCAACGAATTCAAAACATAAACGACTTTCCCCCGACTTGCATCTTAGAGTACTAGTAGTGCGAGGCGGCCATATGCACACATTCTGCAAAATTGTATTGATTTATGATCATTACTCGAGGGGCACGATGCGCTTTCGTATGAAGAGCGAGAAATATGTGACCAAGCAAAATTGCAGGTTCACCTCACTACGTTGGGGGCTACAGTGTTGCAAATAATGAGCGCATGGAAGCAGATAGCCAAGAACATCAACGTACATTGCTTCGCACACATCTACAAGCCGGAGCAGGCCCACTGATGCAAAGTTGGAAATTGCATTTATTAAGTTTGTTTTCATCCCCGATGTGCATGTTACCCTTGACGTCGCACGTCAAACTACAATCGGTGAGACACGACTTGAATTGATCTTCACACTCCACGTGCCAAAAGATATTGCCGGTAGGTGGTTCAGCCGCGTTTGCACCACTGGAGGCGTCACCACTCGACCTAGGGGTTTGTAAAATGAAGCTGCAAATTGACAAGACCGTCCGAAAATGTGTCACTTACACACCCTCAGAATACGACGCTGAAGCTCCGGTGGTAGTACCGGAGGCGACAAGTATCACGGGACCTCCCTTATGGGAGGACAGTTGAGCGATGGCAGGCATGCCGTTATAGATTCCAGGGTACTGGACATGCAACCCACTCGACAGGGTAACGTTGGCGGAGTCACCGTCTACGATAGAGTTGAGCGACTGGGAGGCAGCGGAGAGCCCGATGAGGGAGACAAATACGGTCAAGGATTGTTTGAGAAGGAGCTGCATCTTGAAGCCGTTTCTCGTGTGGGTGATTAGGGCGGAAGATACAATGAGAGCTTTATAGTATCCCAGAGCACGATTTGATGCTAAGATAGTTGTTGTATAATAATACTACGCTGCGTCAGTTGTTCGCTGTAGCATTCATCCAAACACTCACCATTGCTTCCATGCCTTCCCACTGAGTCGTGAGACTCGATCAATCGCATCCGATGCATTGCCCCTGGGTCGGCGCTGTCTTAGACTAAACGTTTGCGGGGATAGGTATATCGGCGTATAGGGCTCCCAGCATACGACCTGAAGACTGGACTGATTGATGGACGGGTTGTGAAGAATTCGGCTGCTATTGTCACTAGTATAAATACAAGGATGATCAACCACGATGGTCCAAAGATGATGGTTCATGTCGCTTTCGGTGCAGATAATGAGTGCATTTCCAACAGATAGCCGAGAAAGTCTACGCACAGTGTTTTTTCTCACAGTGACGGTGTCCGTAGCATTGTGCGCAAGGCGGGTTCTCTCTGGAGGGTACTAGCTCTCCATCCGGAGCGCAGGACAGACTACAAGCTTGCTGGCAATGCAGACTAATGCCTGTATTCTCGCACTGCACATGGTATTCTCCATCGGAGGAATGTGACCTGGATAATATGAGTCTTTGATTTAGTAGAAGTGTCCGTATGGTTGTCGACTTACCCGCCCTGAGAATACGCCGGCGCCGAAGCTCCAGTGGTACCAGAGGCAATCAGGATCATAGGGCCCCCCTTGCAGGAATGGGCAACACCAGGCTGATGGATTCCAGGGCGTTGAACATGCAGACTCCCCTAGTTGAGAGGTAAAAGAGAACCCAATGAAGAAGACAAATGGAAACGGCTGCTTCGACGGTGTGCTTGAGAAAGAGTAAGAGTAGGCGGGAGCAGTGCTTTATATCCAAGAGGGTAGCATTTTTGATTGCTACTAGATATCGCATAGTGCATCCGTCAGTCAGCTGCTGTGGTAGTCATACAAGCACCCACCATCGCTTCCATGCTTTCCCACTGGGCACTTCATGACATCCAATCGGTTCCGTTTCATGGTCTTGAAAATGCGGGAGGTGGGAACACTATCAGCGCACAAAGGGCTCTTGCTGCACCAAATCAAACACGCTTCTCGATACCTGGTACAAGAGAGCGACCGTGGGAAACACAACGAACATAGAAGAACATCTCGTGAAGAAAGCGAGTGTTATCAACACTAGTACGGATACATGATCCCAGAACTGAATGGCTCATGAACCTGCAGCGTCGGACATTATGAGAACATCTCCAGGAGGCAGCTTAGAAATCGGACGTACATTGTGGCTTTACGAGGGCGGCGGGGCATTGGGTGGGGTACATTGACAATGTTTGTCACAGTCCGCACAACTGACATCTGTCGTAGAAACGTGAAGATGCCCATCTGCGTCGCAATCCACGCAAGAACGACAGTGTTCATTGTCACAGATCACGCCCCACTCTCCATCGGAGGGACTCGACCTGAAAGTGTATGAGTTGAGCCTGTAATCTGACTGAAGCGTCCGTAGAAGTTTCAACTTACCCGCTCTGCGAATAAGCAGCTGGAGCCCCGGCGATAGTACCGGACGCGACAAGGACTACGGGCCCCCCTTTGCAGGAGGAGAGGTGGGCGATAGCAGGCATGTGAACTCCGGGGTACTGGACATGCAATCCACTCGACAAGGTCACATTTGAGGAGTCGCCACTAGCAACCGCGTCGAGCGACGGAGAAGCAGAGGAGAGCCCGATGAGGAAGACGAACGCGATCAAGACTTGGTTGAGTTTCATATACATCGGTAAGTCGTAGACAGCCTGGGTCATGGGAGGGGATAGTGGAGTGTAAGACTGCAGCTTTATAGCCCAGACGCAAGATGTCCTCGAATGTATCTTGCTGCACATCCTGCGGGTTAATTGCCATAGCATTCATACGAACCTGCATCATCATATGGTGTTGAAGTGAACTTCGTGTTCAAGCTTCCATGCTTTCCCCGGACACTTCGTGAGATTTGACCAAGCGCTCCGATGCGAGGATAGAAACATCGTCGATGCAAAGGGTTCCACTTCGCCCGCTGAGCCGCAGGCGAAGATATAGTCAGGGCATTGACCTGCGATCAAAGGAAAAAGGCAAGAGGTCAATGACGCGATAGAAGGTCTCTTGAGTTGGCTCTATAGCGCGCTTGGTAGGGGAAAAGGTACTCTGAACCAGACAAACAGGTGTAGAGGGTTATAACGTGCTGAGGTACATATCCCAGAGTGTTTCAATAGGATAGCTGGAAGGAACAGAAAGTATCGCGGCGACGCGACCAGGCAATAGGGTAACGTGACTTATAATCGGACCCTTGGCACCGTGGTACGCAGCCGCAACGCAGTCAGAATGATACTCATTCCATACTCTCCTCCTATACTACTGGCCCTTATTTTCTCCAGCTGTAATCATTCCGGATTACTCACTACTTTGAACCTGTCGCAATAAACCTGGACTCATCCCTACCAGTCAGTCACCAATGGCCGCGTACTTCTTCGCTTCGGCTGTGGACGTGGAGGTCAAGCTAGACGGCGAAGATGAGCGCAAGAAAGTCGATATGAAGACGGAGAAGGAGAAGACCATTACCGCTCCAGTATACTACGATGGCGAACCTGTGGCGGGCCAGGTGTGTCCCGTTTGAAGTCCCAGAAACTTCGCGCTTTCTTACAGCCTCCGGGCGAACAGGTTACAATACGCGTCCGGGATGGCAAGAAAATGGCCCATGAGGGTATCAAAGTGGAGTTCGTCGGCAGTATCGGTGCGCACTGGTGGCTTGCATGTTATGCGCGTTTTCAAACATCGCACAGAGCTATTCTACGACCGTGGACATCATCATGAATTCTTGTCATTATCTCAGGAACTAGCCGCCCCAGGAGAGATGCGACAAGCGCAGACGTTCGACTTCTTGTTTAAGAACGTGGAGAAGCAGTACGAAAGCTATCAGGGAATAAACGTGAAATTGAGGTGTGTACAGCGTCATGGTTGACTGCGGTATTTGATGATCCTGTACCAGGTACTTCGTGCGAGTCACCATATCTCGCCGGATAGCGGATGTCACGAAGGAACAGGATGTCTGGGTACACTCCTTCCGGATGCCTCCAGACAGTAACAACTCCATCAAGATGGAAGTTGGTATTGAGGATTGTCTACACATCGAATTCGAGTACAACAAGTCGAAGTACGTGTTATTTTACATGTCAGTTTTCTACGCGTTTACACGTACCAGGTACCATCTGAAGGATGTCATCGTCGGAAAGATCTACTTCCTCTTGGTCAGAATCAAGATAAAGCACATGGAATTGTCCATCATTCGCCGAGAAACCACTGGGTCACCGCCAAATCAATACAATGAAAGCGAAACGATTACGAAGTTCGAGATCATGGATGGCGCGCCAGTCCGAGGTGAGTGCCCCGGAAAAGTGCCCCTGCGTGCGCCGCACTGACCGTTTTCCAGGAGAGACGATCCCGATTCGTCTATTCTTGGGCGGATTTGACCTTACTCCTACCTTCCGTGAGGTCAATAAGAAGTTCAGCGTTCGGTACTATCTCAACCTAGTGTTGATCGATGAGGAGAATCGGAGATATTTCAAGCAACAGGTACCATTGAATCTTTCGCTGATTTCGCCTTGACTAATGGGTTCATTAGGAAATAACTATCTTTAGGATACCAGAAGTGAGTCCATCATCGCGCTTCATACTGTCCACATTCTTATATCATTTGGCAGAATTGATTGTCATCTATGGACTACAGTATTGTATCTGCTATACCTCTATTTATTGGCCCTTTCCGGCTGGTGTTCTCCGGATCCAGTCACCAGCTAGCGCGTCGCATCAGACGAAGTGATATAATGCACTAAAGTTACTATGACGGGACCGGCACCCTACAGAGTTTACAATATGAACAGGCGCCATCTTGGTCTTTAAACTCATGATTTCGGCAACCTTGATGTTCTCTGCAACGAAGTACATGTGTGGTGGTACAGACCGACATGAGTGTTCTGCATCTTGATAGTTCTCTTGATCGTTTTAAGTAGTCTCACATGTGTCCATTTCAGACCTTCATACCACAACATGCAGACCTCAACGCGGTGGAGCGGAAACCCTATACAGCTTCTAAACCCAATCACAGTGCATGAGGCAGACGCTCCTGGCGAGAAATCCCCCGTTGTATGAGGGTGATGTGCGACATGCACATACCTTGCGGCTGGCTGTCGTTGAGTTAAGTCGTCCTCGCATGTGCTCCTAGTTCGGCTGCTGTATGTCGTACTGGCGAAGGACGGTATATCTTACCAGCAGCCTTCACTATCGATGGACTGCTGCTGTCCTGCCGAATCAGCTTCCTTACAATGAGGTGAAATCGAATCACGGAGTCCTCCTCAGAACAGCATGCGCATGACATTATAAGCCTCTTGCGGTGCTCATGCTCTAGGGCTGGGTTTGTTCCCGTCTCGTGTCTTTCAAAATGACGGTCATTTCGACAGATAATGTGATCAATATCGCGTATGTCTCCTAGTTTACCAGCCATACATGGGTTAATTGGTACATTTCTCTTACAGAGTGATGGGCGCAACTGGCACAATAAAATCGACGGTTTATATCAGTCCTCTCGAACGAGACTGCCTGCAATATGCTGACTACGCAGATAGTTCGTCAATTTGCTCAGTAACTCCGGTTTTGAGGTGGGCAAGGGCTTGAAGTCATGCACTCCTGCGGTGCAAACGTCCCAGGACTTCGTTCTCTCCGGCCGCCGTATTCGCCTACTCGATACACCTGGTTTCGACGATACAATGAGGACCGACAGAGAGGTGCTTCAGCTGATAGCATCCTTTTTGGCTGACCAGTAAGCTCTTCATTGGTTGCGATCAGCGCAGCACGACTCATGATGGTGCGGTTCGTATACAGATATCGCCAGGACGTGAAGCTTAGTGGTATTGTCTACATGCACCGTATCTCCGATTTCAGGATGGGAGGCATTTCCAAACGAAACTTCTCTATGTTCAGGACGCTGTGCGGCGAGAAGACCCTGAAGAACGTCGTTATCGTCACCAACATGTGGGGAGAAGTCAACGAAACTCTCGGAGTAGCTCGCGAAAACGAGCTCATCACGGATGATCAACTCTTCAAGCCAGTCCTCGACAACGGAGCCCGAACGATGCGACATCTCAACACGCTCGAGTCTGCGCAGAGCATCATTCAGGCTCTGATCGATAACCATCCCGAACCTCTACGGATCCAGTCAGAGATCGTAGATGAGTGGAAGACTATCGAGGAGACAGAAGCCAACGCACAGCTGGAGACTGAAGCTATGGAGGAAGCTCGAAAGATGCAAGAGGAAGAGCTGCGAATATTCAGGGAGGATGCTGCCGTTGCCCTCCGGATTCAGCAGGAGGAGTGGGCGAGAGATTTGGCGATACAGCAGGAGCATGCCAGGCTTGTGAGGGAGGCCGCTGAACAGGAAGCGAGCTTTGAGGCCGCCCAGATTATGGCAGCAGAGGAGGAACAGAGATGGCTGGAAGAGCAAAGATTGATGGAGCTTCAGCAGCAAATAGAGATCCAAGAGGAGGCCAGGAGGCAAGAGGAAGAACGCTTTCGACAGATTCAAGCGCAAGAAGCTCAACATCGACAAGCACAGGAAGCGGAGAGACAGAGGTATTTGGCTGAAATGGAGCGGTTGAGGCGTCAACGCGAGGACGATGACGACGGTGGCTGCGTAATATGTTGATGCAAAGAACGAATGCTAGTACTGATGGCAAGCTTATTAGTTTCACAATTGTGCGCTCGTCTTGTATGACACCAATCTAGATCTCATTGGACTAGAATAGCCTCACAATGAGTTGGAGAAAGTCATCGGCTTGTCACAAATTCACGATATGCGTATCTTGAAAAGTATCCGCTGATGAAAGCTACATTCACCATTGATCGAAGCTCAGCTGAGATAAACGAGTCTTGCAGCCGACCCCTAGATCGTTTTCGAATCTGTGAAGGATAGGCATTGAATCTTGTGTAGTGAGGATATGAGCCATCGACTCACCCCCCGGGTCTGATGATACGGACTCCTCGACACCCGGTTCATCAGGATACCTGGCCTGCACGTCGCTGGGAAGCTCATACGTCCTGAAGGAGAGTTTTTCCTGGGACATAACATTTGGCATGCGATTTTTTAGTGCCGTAGAATATCGCTCAAAGTTTGGGAGCTTCCAATCCGGAGCCTCCATAACAACCCCGCGGAGGGAAGGGAGCTCAGTGCAGAGCGCATCGAAGTCCTCCCATCTGTTCGATAGCATTTCTGACTCCTGTCTCCCTTGACAGGTGATGTTCAGGTTTACTATGATATTCTCCACTTGGTGGCTTGGAGAGAGCCTAAACTCGAGTTTGGGGCAGAATCGGTGCACGGGAGTCTTCATATAACTCGGCGTGACCAGATACCTAGTGGTCAATGCGAAGCCCATGGTGGTATATGGAACAGGGGGACCTGGAGACAAGTCAGACTAAACATCACGGGTAACCTGTCAAAATGGCGCACCATGAAGAAAAGGCTGTAGAGTACTGCATTCGGCCTCGATTTGTGACGCATTATCGGGAATATCGGATAAAATGCACTGTATGAGAAGGGCAACTACCCGGATGTTGGGGATGTCTAGTTGATAGTCCCAGCTCAAGAGACGAAAACCTGGCCAGTGCTCTTGGCAATCAATCATGTCTGTTTCGACCAACGACAGGCGGCGGCGGCGAAGGAATGCTGGAGGGGTATCCTCGGGGCGACCTGCCCACGTAATCCTAGTGCATGTCAAATACCTCAGAAGCGGCATAGACCCCAAAAGCTTCATGAGGTGCGCAAAGCTGCGGAAGTGGTAATCGCTGATCGCGAGGCGGTAGAAGCGGGAATAGGTGGAAGGAAGCGTCTTTGGAAGTTGAGAGTGTATGGAGCGAAAGGGCCGTAATTTATTGGCTTCACCGTTGCTGAACAGGTCAGGCTCGCCATCTGTGTTCAGCTTGGGTAGAAGTAGCATGTGAACCAGGTGAATCCAAGGAGGACCCTTTTCTGTTTGCTTCAGCCGTATAAATATAATAAGCTGAGCAATCTCGCTCTGGGGACAATCGAGGAATGAAAGTAGGGTGTGCACGTCTTCCAGACACCTTAACGTGATGGTTTCGAATACTAGTCGTCGGCAGTTTTCAGCCCAGTACTTGCAAACAAGACTGCATGCACCGAGTTCACGCTTGCTGACAACGACCGGCTCATCTCCAGGATACAGCGTATTTCCAGTCAAGAAACGGAGAATCATATGGATGATTTCGGGAGATATTCGATCAGCTGTGGTCGCCATTGTGTGCCTATGGGCAACCCGTAAGGCTGGTGATGGGGATAAGGTCGACGAAGACGGTGGCTGAGGTAGCGGGCTGTCATCATGGTTGACTAGAATCGGAACTTGACGCCAAAACCAAGCGCTGCACAAGAAACGATAAAATTCTTCCGAGCTCACTGTGCACTATTCGAGAAGTACTCACTGTGCATCATGAACTGAACAGCATGCGGCTCGTCCGAAACGCGCACCAGTATGGCCTCGTAGGACTGCCACTACTAGAGCTTCGATTCCACTCAATAACTCATCCGGGGCACGGGAGGGCTGTGATAATTCTTTGAATGGATAATGGGTGTGTACTATACATAACCGACGCACCTCGATACATGAACCTTTCAATGTGACAGCTGAACACACGAAATTCGCTGGCTAGGTCCACCGTGCAATCCGAGCCTGCGGCAGCCTGCCAAGCGCTGTTCAGTCCAACGTGGTACGGGTAGCACCATCAATCTCCCTGAATCATAGCCTATACGGAATAGAATACACTGTCTATCAAGGACAGATAGGAATTATGGAAAAAAACAGTCGAAACTGGGAGCTGGATGCTCGAAGATTTCGAACACCGTTCTGGCGCCCGCTACATAATAGGACTCCGCGTCGTAGCACGGTAGTGAATCCTAAGCAGGTTGCTAGTCTGAAGCAAAAGACGTGCACTAGTGGCACGGTGATCATAGTCTTCTGGGATGGGTGCATCATCATACCGCTTTATGCGGGCCACTCTGAGTTGATATCAGTCACATCAACTGAAGTTATGTCAATGCATTACACAAGGCTAGGAACAGAACATTAGCTGTTCCGTAAAGTCGGTCTGCACACCCCTCCATCCTCGCCACAGCAGTAGTCTAAACTCTAGACCTCCGTAGGGCCGTCTCCATCATGTAACTCCCCGGCCATACTGTCTCGACTGCTCGTGCTAACCGAAGGCGTAGGTGTCCACCTCCTCGGGGCGCTGCCTATGCTCTTGATCCTCGACAACCCCATCTTCTTCCATGCTGCGTCGAGTTCCGCATGGCCTTCGGCTGCAATATCGGTGCTGCTCCGCCCCCACGCAAACTCGACTCGGATTCCAGCACTTTTGATCGGAGGGGAGCGGATGGCGTCGTCTTCTGCAGACGTAGAGATGTAGCGTTGTGTAGTGGCTGCTCCCTGAGATCGAGATCGGAACCTGGTACGCGAATTAGAGACAGAGGCTGGGAGAGGCTGAGGCATCGGTGGAGGGGACATCTGCGGAGGAGTCATTGGCGGTGTCATTGGTGGCGCTGACGGCGACATTGGTTCCTCAACATCCTCGATTACCTCCAGATCATCTGCTATAGCCAGCGCCTCCTCAACCTGCGGGCTGTCCAGGTCGTTGTACGCGGGGACAGGTTTGCGTCTCGAACTCCCACGGCGCACAAGCGCGCTGCGGCTGTTCGTCGTGCGCTCGCTGGCTGTCCGCGAGACGCTCGCGCTGCTCAGCGTCATCGTGTCCGCGACGGACTGCATCGACGTGCCCGCAGGTGTTCCCGGGAACTCCATCGCGAGCGCATGGAGGATTTCGAGGTGGTTGGACCGCGCGCCCGCTTTCTGGCCGCCGAACGACGCGGCACTTTGGCGCGGGAGGACGACGCTGCTGCGGCGCGCGTCGAGGCGCGTGAGCTCCGTGCTCGCTGCCAGCGTGCGGCGCGCTTCTGGTCGGACACGCTTGCGATCAGGCAGCCCTATCACAGGTGAGTCGGAGAGTGCTGTGCCGTACGGATGCGAGAAGCCCGCGGTGTAGTTCGATATCGGATACATAGGAGACTTCTCCTCTTCGGGAGAGGCAGCCAGCGAGCCCAGCCTCGATTCATAATCGGTAAGAGGGGATGGTATGGACTGCATCAGCCCGGACAGCCGTTGGATCTCGAGGGTTGGTGCCCGGCCCTTACCGTAGCGCACAATGACGCGGCGTTGTTTGGAAAATGCGATGTTCTGGGTGTCCAGCGTTAGCACTGGCGTAGAGACTTTCTCATCGTTTGGAGGGGTTATTGGACGATCCTTGGGAAGAGTGATGCTTAGTGGCACTGGAGAGGCTTCGCTTATTGGACGGGATCTGGCAACAGCGGCTGGCGGCTCGTAGCTCGTTTCATACTTGTATCCACCGATTTGACGGAAGCTACTGTCGACCGGGTTGGATATGAGGGCGAGTACCCTAGACCGCCGTTGTACAATCGGACGTTCTCGGGGGTCGAACATGCGGAAATCTTCCACCCTATCGAGTCTACGACGAAGTTTTGTCAGAGTTGTTGCGGGGTAAGGTAAGGTATCACAAACCCTTTTACAACGCCTATCGTCAAGCATCCTCTTCCTAGCAAGCGCAATATTCGACGTGTTATTGCAGTCCCAAATATACCTGGGGCAAAACCAATGACGGTCTCGATGGCCCCAAACTTGAGACCCGCGGAAACCCATCCGATGCCATTGATAAGATGGGCCTCCCGGTCATTCCCGCCCTCAGTACTGTCGATTCTCTTCTGATTTATTATGGCTTTGATGAGTCGATAGAAGGCCATACAGAAATTGATAGCCTGGAAGGCGGTTAGGACCACCAAGGTCAAGCTATTGAAGAATATAACAAGTTGTTCGTTCATAAATTTGACCGCGATGATGTTTCCAAACATGCCTGTAATAGGTGAGTCTCAACCTCTCGAAAGATAAGAGGAATACACACGGTATGTCAAAGTGTCAAATGAACCCAGTTCATTGAAGACGAGGATGATTGGTATGCAGAGTAAGAGGGTATATTTTGACACTGACTGCAGTCGGTTGGGCAGCTCAGGAATAAGATCCCTCGCAGTGAAGATATATAGATAAGTGGTGAAGAGCGCAAGAGGTACAGTCCCGAGGATCCCTGCTTGCAGTTAGTCCACCAGCTCAATGCTTTGCTGCTTGTATGTACGCACCTATCGCAATGTCGAACGTCTTAAAGACGTTGAAGGAGTTTCGTATTCCGGGTACCAGATGAGCTAACAAATCGGCCGTGGCCAGAAGACAATAAATTATCCCTTCGCCTGATAGCAAGTAGTGTAACCTTTGACAGGAATTGATTAGGGTTTGTAGTCGGGATATCGGACTAGATAACGCACCTGCTACGACTTCGACGCTTGTTCACCAATAGACCTAGAGCAAATATCATCTCCAACCCGGGGGGAATGAGGAAGACGATCGATTCGATCCATGAGAGAGATTCGCAGCGCAAATTCGGGGCCGGGGACAGACAGATGCTGCTCATGACCTAATAATGGGAAAAACTCCAGAGCATCCCACAGGTAGGAAATGAGGAAATCGGAGACGAGAAAGACCAGGACCAGCTGAGAGAATGACTGCAATACAAAAGAATGGACCGCAGGCTTGCTGCGAAAGAAGGAGAGGCGACACCAGCACCAGTGAAAACCAAGTGAAAGCGAGCAGAGGACGAGAGCAGCCCGAGAGATGGGCTATTCAAGTCAGTCTCGACAGGCGGCGTTGCCCGCCGACCATACTCGTTTGAGCATCTGTCGACGGATGAGTGATGGCAACCCTAGCTATGTAGCTAACTTGTTTACAATCACACATTCCATCGCTCCCGTCCATACCACTCCGAGCTTGCATCACGCTCAGTAGCTTCATTTTGCTTCGCCTTGAAAGCTGGACCCTCGGACGACTCTGAGGCGAGAACACTCCACATTATCGCAGACGGCAAGTCCTATGTAGCCTGTGAAAACCCAGACATATTGGTCGCATAGGCAAGTATTGAAGGTGATGGTCGTCCCCACACAGGTTGAGATGGAAGTCACTGCCTAGCCGACGCCGTCAACCTGATCGCGATTCCAAGGCGCCTCTGATTTTCCACGTGAAATGCCCACGTGCATTCCACGTGGGTCTGCCCGCGGACATGTCGCTTTCCCGCGCTCTGCATCTTGCTCGCTTACCCCGACCACCGTACTTTGGCTTGCTCAGGTTTCGTAGTCATTAACCATCCAAGGCACAAGCCGAAACCCCTACAAATGTATACAAGCCTCGTATGGTGAATAATTTATCAAGAAGCCCTGGCATACAGTCTGAATTTCTTGAACTGCATGCTCTATCACCTGCAGCACTGCCTGCACAAGACGACCTCCCGATGGATTCTGCACATATACCAGACGACTACCCCGATGAGGATGATACCAATGATATGACACCCTTGCGAGGAACAAGAGAAGGTGGTTCCTATATAAAACGTGAGCAGCTATAGAACAAACTACGGGATATCGCATCTGAGATGCACTATCCTACTCCGGGTCACGCAGCCGTCTAATTCGTCTTCGTAGCCACAGGAAGAGTGCTACTGTTGAATCTAGGGTTCTCCTTTTTCTTGTTTGGTCTGATCAACAACGGTCCGTCTCCCTCATTGCGCCCCATAACTCTACATCTGATACTTACTTGTTTGAATGTGCAGTGCTGTATGTGATAATACTGTCCGCTGCGCTTGACTTAGTGCCTCCTTCTACACCGAAAGGCATCATAGCCTTCTGCAACATATTTCCGGCGTTGGTTGCGAAGGTCGGCTGGCCATATATCCTCAAGGGACGGATACGATATGCCAGACGACTGCTTGGTTGTTGCGCAATAAGTATCACCGGCATGATTGTGCGTATGCCATAATTTAAATCACCTTGCTACGGAGCGATTGAACTTCTGTGCAGGTTGTCGCTGCGTTTGACAGTCTCTTCATGCGACTGTTAGGCATATCGTTGGCCTCTTTCTCGTCAGGTCAGAATTTCTCCAAGGTCAAAGACACCAGGCTCACTCAAAACTCGACGTTTTCCAGGTTTAGGGGAATTGACGTTCCTTCAGTTGTCTACCACATATCGTCCGGCCTCCGTGGCAGGACACAGTGTCGGGTACGTACTCATACAACAATGGTGAGCATCATGATAGTAGCTGACCTGTCGCCTTAGATATTTTGCATCAGGAACAGGTGCTGCGGGTCTAGTCGGCGCCTCGATATGGTGGCTTGTGCGAGGCTTAGGCGTACGCACGGGTGTTGGGCTATCGTCTGTGGGCACTACTCTTCGGGCTCATGAGATACAATGCTAACGAGGAGTTGATACAGGTCATGCCACTGGCCATACCGTTGACCTTCTTTCTTGTAACACCTCGCCCTGACGCTTTATCATCTCTGTCTCTTCCTGCGGAGTATGGGAATGAGTCACTTGGTGTCCCATCTACTGTGCCGTACTCTGCTATACCTACAGAGGACGTTGATGATGATCATGGTAGTTCCATGTCTAATGTTCGGACGGAGAAATCTTTCGCATTGTCTGCCAGTGATAAATGGAGACTTGTCAAGCCTTTGCTTCTGAAGTACATGTTGCCACTGTGTACGTTCCAACGTGCTTGTGCAACATATCACGAATGCTAACGTTTGTATTGTCAGTTGTTGTCTATCTGGTATGTCGAACGTTTCCTGATTCATGCGATACTTGCTCACCGTGTTGGGACAGCTTGAATACACGATCAACCAGGTATGTAATGACAGACTGTCAAAGAGGCTGTATCTCATGACGCTACCCAGGGTATCTCTCCAACCCTTGTTTACCCGGTGCCATCTCCAGACAAACATTGGCTAATGAGCAAGATCATTCATTCCACCCGCGACTACTATCCTCTGTGGCAGGTATGCTATTTCAGCCCCTCTAGCTCTACCGTACTTGACGATCTTCCGATAGCTTGTCTATCAAACGACAGTGTTCTTCTCCCGATCATCGATATCGCTAGGACTCCCCCCGCTACCGACACGGCTCCTCAGCCTCCCTGCAGTTGTCCAGAGTATCATCATTGTCACACTCGCTGTCGAGGCAGCGGTGGGCATATTCGACGATGACTCAGAGAGCCTGAGCTTCTTCTTCGTCTTCACCCTGATCAGTCTCGAAGGGTTCTGCGGCGGTCTGGCCTAGTACGTTCACTCACACGCACGTCGCGATACATTACAAACTGATGTCGGTCGATAGTGTCAATGTCTTCTATCGTATCAACCAGGAGCAGCAGGATGCAGCGACCATCGGTGACCCCGAGCGCGCGAAACAGGAGCGCGAGTTCAAAATTGGATCTATTGGATTCGCCGATTCCACGGGCATTCTGTTGGCCTCGGTCGTCGCGGTACCTACCGAACTGGAGTTGTGCAAGGCCCAGGTCGCGCGCGGGAAGATGTTGTGTAAAGCCTTATGATGTATTCGCTATCGCTAGATGGATTATTGTATCGTAGACCGCGCGGCGTGAGTGCCGTAGTAATCAGATTGCATCTGTTCGGTACATTAGAGGTCGGTGTGTCGAGAAACGCTACGAGGGACTTCAAACGTAAGATACCTCCCTATGGGTGTCTCAAGAGCCATGAGAAGTTCATGTCCTCTTGAGTCGTTCTACGCGGGGCCAATCGACCTGCAGGCTCGTTCGGCTTGGGTGCGCCATAGCAGTGAACAAAAATTCCTAATGAGCGGTCCCTGTACACGGTGTCGGAGTGTCAGCTGTCACAATATCATCCAGAGCCGAAGCGACACCCATTGTTCGTTTGCATCGTAAGGATGTTATGTTCAGTGGCGGCTGGGACTCTGGCAGTATTGTTTCTGGGTGTCGCTTTCCCCCTAAATCAGCCGTATGTCTTCGAAAATCCAAGTGGCATGAAGAGGTTCGTCTTAAACTCGAGAAATACCGAACGAAGTTGTGGCCAGTGGCCACAGCTGGCCACAGTTGTGACACAAGCTGATAATTTAGCGCCCTATTAGGCTGCCGTCTCCGTGGGCCGGGCCGCGAAATTTGAACGATGCATGTTCGTCTCAACCCTCATGGACATTCAGACGACTTTGAATCTTCTCTGTTGTACGCTGCATATCACATCTGACTTCTTGGGACCACATAATCCTGCACATTTCAACTCAACGATTTTGTGGACAATTTTACCTTAAGTTCTTAGCATCCATGGGTGAACACGATCTCTTTGTTGCTGACTATCAGAATACCTTCAATAGAGTACAGAAGCATAAATACACGAGCTTACGAGAATGGAGTTGGGTATGGCAACGCTCACGCTACACCATTACCAGCAATCTCCACCCAGGTTCGTCTTATCGTCTTATCAAAAATGTGTTTGGTTTTTTCTCATCTTTCGACCACGCTATCAAGGCTTCCTCCACTACGTCTCTCCGATTATCGAGACACATATCGGTATGCTTTCACGCGCCGTACAGCGCAAGGGATCCAGAGCGAACCTTCATACAAAGTAGGCTCCCTTCACGTTGCAAGTAACTCATAAAGGTATTCTTGCTATTAGAGATCAAACTGTGCAGATTTCGCAATATGAGCAAATACAAATTGATATCCAAAGTGCGGACTGTCTGGATTCATTCTAGTCATGAGGCCGTTTTTCGGGGTATGTTCTTGCATATGTTTTCTAGAACTTATGTCATATGTTGTAACTGACGACCAGGTACACTGCGTGCAAGATGTTGACATCGCGCACCTTCCCTGTGTAACGTTCGTGACGCCTCGTGTCGTGATGCCGATCGGATATTTTCAGCTCCAACAAACCGTCGCCCGGGACTCGCCACATCTCTAACGCCCATCACCCTCTGCGGTTGACGCCTTGTCCAACTCGGCAACATCTGAACCCCCTACTGTACGTATCGCATGTCATGATTGAGATTTAAACTATACAAAGAAGAACACAGACGTCATGGCGTCACAACCTCGGCTATCTTGGTATCGTCGTGTTGGTAGGCAACATTGCGAAGGTACTGGTAGCGCAGGCAAATTTTGCCTTATGCGTACTTCTGGAGGAGATTTACATCATGACCGTCGCTTCTCGGCGTTCTATGCTTATTTTGGATCTAATTTGAGTAAGTCTATTGGCAGATTTGTACATCGAAGAATTGCCAGCACGTTGCATTTACCCCGCTCTCCCTTGCAGACGCCCAAAACGTGGATGGGCCGCGGACAGTCGTGACAGCAAGTCAATAGTCTCTAGAAGCCCGCCTATGCCAGACTTTTCCTCGATGAATTGTGTGCCCTGTCATAGCGGAGCTATCGATTTACGTCAGGCACCTTGAACAGAACACTTCTACGCCAATTTTACAGACAGGTAACGCCGAAGAGCGATTCAGAGAAGCTTGAGTCGCAAATCTTCCATCCGCGGCCGGACACCGCAGCCTAATGCTTGCTACGGCTAAGACTGGGTGCCATACTATGGTGGCATCAGTCTGCGGCTTCGATGGGTGAAAAATTGCTATCCTGCTTGCGTGAGTATAAAGAGAGCTTGTTCTCAAACCAGAACTTCAAGCGCAGATTCCCCACCTCGCGCAGTGCACAAGAACCTCTCCCGATTTCAACATGCCTATAGCTCTTCATGATGTCAATGCATTCGCAGTGTTCTCCACTGTGATTGCGGCCCTCTATGCACTGTTGCGGGGATTCCGCATGCTTCGGAAGTCCGCAAAATCTCAACTCAGGACTCGTTCTCTGCCTCCTGGGCCTGTTGGCCTTCCCATTGTCGGTAAGTACTGTCCGCGTCGTAGTTCTTGAGAGATGGCTGAACATCCTTCGTGCTAGGCTGCTTTCCGTTCCTCACCAAATATCCCGAGGTTACGCTTGACCGTTGGTCCAAGAAGTTTGGCCCACTCTACTCGATGTGGCTTGGTGACCAGCTCTTCATGGTTGTATCCGACCCAAGGATAGTCAAGGACCTCGTCATTACCAATGGGGCCATCTTCTCATCACGCAAAGAAATGTACATGAAGTCTCAGACTATCTTCGTTCGACGTGGGATTACTGCTACCCCATACGATGAGACATGGTATGCTTTCCATTCTCTAGTCAAACCACAGTGTTAGCGCTGACTTGTCGTACTAAGGCGTAAACATCGCCGTCTTGCAGCAGGTTTCTTGAGCACTAAAGCGGTAGCCGGTTATGTTCCTGGACTTGAGCGTGAAGTCGTCGAGATGTGCAAGCAGCTGTACATGCGCGGTGGTGCGGGAACCGTACCTATCAATCCTCAACCTCACGCTGGTCGCACCTCTCTCAACAACATCTTGACGATCGTGTTTGGCACTCGTACAGATACTGTTGAGCATCCTCTGGTCGCGCATTGGTTGAAGCACTCTCGCGAATTCATGTGCGTATTCTTGTTAACCTTCATATGCTGCTGTTCGCTAATGTGATCTTCAGGAACTGTACTGGACCAGTCTCCAATCTGGTCGACTTCGTACCTTTCTTGAGGAACTTCCCGAACCTCACTATGATCAACCGCGGCAGAAGGCTTCACCGCAGTCTTGTGGAAACATGTGCTGGCCTCATCAATGACATCGACAGGCGCGTCAAGGCAGGGGAACACGTACCCGACTGTATGGCGAAGTACCTTCTGTCGGTAAAGGAGCAGGAAGGTCTAGACGACTTAGATATCGTCTTCATCTGCTGTGCCTTTATGATCGGCGGGGTCGAAACGGTCAGCGTTCCCTTCTGAATAACTTCCACCATACTTATAATTGCACTGTAGACTGGTTCGCTGCTCATATCCCCGCTTTCCCTGAAATACAAGCTCGGGCACACGAAGAGCTCGACAGAGTTGTTGGCCGCGACCGCCTCCCTACTCCCGAGGATGAGAAGAACCTTCCATACATCCGCGCCATCATCAAGGTAGGCTGTGCAGACCTTCTGCTCATGATAGTAGGGGCATCGCTGACATTACTGCTAGGAAATTGAACGCGTACACAATCCATTCTGGTTGGGCACGCCTCATATGAGCACGGAGGACTTTACTTATCGTGGCATGTTCATTCCGAAGAACACAGTCGTCATATTGAATGCTGTAAGCTGGAACATACCTTGGCTATGTCGTACTGTTGACGAGATTATGTCTACACAGTGGTCTATGCATAATGATCGCGAGAGGTTCCCGGAACCCGAGAAGTTTAACGTACGCAAATGGTTGTTTGAATCGTCGACGTTTTCTGACCGTCCTTATCTCAGCCGGACCGATATTTTGACGACCATTTATCGAGCGCGGAATCTGCAAATTTGGCAGATCCGATGCAACGTGACCACTGGATGTTTGGTGCTGGGTAAGTCTCAGGATAATCGGGAACACACTTAATGATCTAAACATAATGCATCGACAGCCGCCGCATCTGCCCGGGCATTCCGCTTGCTGAGCAAGAGATCTTCCTCGCGGTTTCTCACTTCCTATGGGCATTTGACATGCAGCAACTCACAGACGAGCCGATCGACCTCACAGAGTACGACGGACTGTCAGGTCGCTCACCTGTGCCATTCCGCATCAAAATGATTCCTCGCGACGAGCATGTTGCAGAGGTCCTTGGGTTATGAATCAAGTATAGGGCAACACGCGAACTGGTAAATTCATCTACAGAATTCGGACTATTGTAAAGAGGAATCACCACTATGACAAGTCAGCAACGAAGTTAAGTAACTACGACCGTGTAATCTATGATTAATGTCAAAGATTTGTTTCCGAGAACCTCAACCATAGTCATGCAAAGTGTACAGCAATTATTATGTTACTAATTAGCACAACCAAACAGTTCATCTAGACAAGAGGGTTTACTAAGGTATCTACCTCCTCTTCCCTACGACTTTCACAAAAGCGGCCTTAACAACAGACGCAGCCTTCTCACACTCCTTCCGGGTCAGTGCAGCGGTGAGAGCAAGTCGAATGCTCGGCCTGACTTCCGTAAGCTCTTGCCCGCGAAGACGCTTAGCGCGCGTGAGCATAACACCTTGTGCAAGGGCTTCGTCGACGACGTCTTGGAGAAGCTTTTCCTCCAGCTCTATGTCAAACACCTCTGGCTCTCTGGGATGGACTGACATGGGATTTGAGGGCTTTCCAGACGCCGATAAGGAGGGCGACATGGTCACGGAGGGCAACAAGTGTGTTGGTGACGGCAAGCGCACGTAGAGGTGGATCATGGGCGACGCTGGGTGCGACGGGATTGTGATGCAGTCTACTCTGTCCAGGATTGCCCGCACAGCGCGTACATTTTCCTGAAGTGTGCTGAGAATCGAGGGCGTGCTGCGTAGGATGTTAATACCCTCAGAGGCCGCTACGCTGAGCGATGGGGGCATTGCAGCAGAGAACACAAAAGCCGTGCCATTGATACGCTGAGGAAAAAATATGTTGAGAACGTCGTTGCAAGACACGAAGACTGACACGTACTTGGTGGTTGACCACGACAAGAGATCCGGCGCAGAAACCGCCACAAGCGGTGAGACCATTCGCGAGATTCCCTACGAGCATGTCGACTTGAGAAGCCTGAACACCGCACTATGAGATATATGTTCTCTATAGAAGGCACGAAACACTCACCGGTACGTTATACAGCTCAGTGAGCCCTCGTCCGGTTCGTCCAACACCACCAAATGATATACTCTCGTCTAAAATCAACCGGTATTTGTACTTCAGTTTGAGCTCAACCTAGACTCGGATTAGTTACAATAATCAAGCGTCCCGATACTAAACGTACGAGTTTGGGTAGGTCTGACATCGCGCCGTCATGGTCAAATATACCTTCAGTCACGATGAATCGACGAGTGAGAGGGCCCTTCCTCTTGCGTCTCTCCTTTTCTGTGCTTTCTAAAACGTGTTCAAGACTCTTCATGTCATTATGATCGTACCAGCGAATCGTGCATCGTGAGATTTGTAGGCCCTTCTGGATGGCGAAGTTGACACCTCTATCGGCGACAATGATGTCACCACGCTTGCAGAAAGCAGGTATCACTGAAGAAATCGTAGAAAATGCCTGCGCGTAGATGATAGCGGCTTCAGTACCCAGGAAGTCTGCAATGTCGTGTTCCAGTTGGATATGGACGTCTGTTCTGACCTGTGAATACTTAAAACGTTTCCATCAAAAGCTGCTGCGCACCTTGTGTACCATAGAAACCGGGAGGTCCACAACTACCCAGTCCATACTTGCGCACGGTATCAACGACTCGCTCTTTGATGAGTTCGTTACCAGCAAGACCAGTAAAGTTGTAGCTAGCAAGGTTGAGGACTGTCTTTCCAGATGACAACTTTGGCTTGGGACCGGTGGGACCAACAATCACAGGGACCGATGCAAGGTCCGCTTGCTCTTTTGAGCTGAGAGGAGTAGCTAACGGCTCAGGTACCCATTCGTCAACCAAATCGTCAATTTCCTGATAACTCCTGTCAGGACTGACTGCCAACGGATACAGCATTATAGCTCACCTTCTCGTCAAACTCGATGAAGTGTTTGCCAGAGTTGTCTGCTCGTGTTCGTGACTGCAAGATTGTTCGTATGGCAAACAAGAACAAAATGAGCTCGAGCAAGGTCCTGCCAGGGTCGTTCTGATGAGAGGACCGGACATATCGTGCGACCACAGCAGATCCAGGTATCTTGGAAAAAGTGGTCTCGAACGTGGCATAATAACTAGACAAGAAAGAGAACAGAGGCTCCAAGTTCGCCGAAGTCGTGCTCATCGTGGCTCGGGACGTTCGACGTTGACGACGTGCTGGTTCGTGAACAGCGGAACGCGAGCGCTTGGCGGGAAGAGAAGGTCGTCCGGCGTCTACTCGCGGTCACGCTTCTCGAGCTCAACTTCAACGACGGCGACGACGACGTCGAGCAGCCTCAGCCTCGGCTGGTAGCGAGCAAGATGGATTCCTCTCCCTCAAGAAGGTCTACTGCGTCCGTATCACAGACTCATCTTGCTCCTCCAGCAGCGGGGTCGTCGAAGCCGAGGAGAATGACCTCGCCCTCTCTCCCACCGCCATCACCTCTCGATCTCGTCAGTAATCAATCCTTTTCCCTGCTAATAACGCGTTAAATCTATTTCTCAACAGCCCGAGCCTGTAACGTACGGTCAACGCAGACCCCCATCTCCCCTACGGAGCTCGGTCACTGTCGATCCTGTTACAGGGGAGTTCATCAACGACGGCGACTCCTTCTCTGGAGATGAGGACCAGGATGACTGGGGTCAGCGTCCCTCTTCTCCCACTCCTTCTGTGGCGAAGTTCGCGGCAAACTTTGCTCAGAAAGTGGGGTCGCTTGTAAGCAACATGAGCGCGAGGTCCCCAAATCACCTGCCCACAGACGAAGAACTGGAAGCAGAGGCTGAGCGAGAACGAGACAGGACGCGAAGGGAGGCAGAACGTATCCTCAGTCGAGAAGCTGAAGCTAGGCGTGTCGAAGATCGCGTCCAAGCCATGCTCGAGGAAGAGATGAGGAAGCCGCTACCTCCTCCGACTATACCCTCCACGCCTCCATCTCCTGCCTCTTCCAACAAAGAGAGCGGGGGATGGCTTGCGGTAGTTAGACAGAAACTGACCCCTACCAAGGACCCTTTGACTCCTGCACAGCAAATCATTCAAGATACCAAGATTCGAGAAAAGGAACTAGAAAGAGAAGAAAAGAGACTCGAGAAAGAGCGGAAAGAGCTGGAGAAGGAGATGAAGAAGAGTGCGAAGAAACAAGGCAAACAGAAGAGCGATGATTGGCCATCTTCGCCTGAACGAAAGTTCAGTGATCCTGCCTTCATCAAACTTGGCATGCAAGCGGGCTCGCCGGGTTCATCCCAACAACCAAGGCCAGTTACCCCAGTATCGCCAACGCCTGTTGGCCGGGGTGTACCCTCCACGCCGCCAAGTCTGTCCATGTCACCGCGCCGATCGAATCAAGCGAGCACCGCTTCACCCGCGCGGAGCGGCCCTCCTGTGTACGCTCAATTCACCCCCGACGGAACACTGGATGTTCCAGGAACTCTGCTAACGATCGCAGGCCGCTTTGAGAAGCTTGAGCGATGGACGGTGGGACATGTTCGAGCCCTTGAAGAGCGTATGGACGACGTGGAACGTTGGCTTGTGGAGAAAGAGAAGGAAGCCGAACAGTCTGCATCTAAAGGCGTCGTCACTAGACACCAGACTGGTGAACCGGCGACAACGGAGGCTGCTCTGAGCGAATTGCGCGATGAGCTCGCCGAAGTTCAAGGCCGCATTGGCGAACTAGGCCGGGAGGTCGCCAAGATGGTCATATCCCCCAACAACCTCTCCTCTGGTCCATCGCGCGGTTCTGCTTCAGTTGCGAGGGCACCATCGGCAACCTCTATCGCGGTACGCTCGATGTCCAATACGTTCTCATCGCCTCCGCATAATGCCATATCCCCCAAACGGAGAGATTCTGTCAGCCCAATCCTCAATCCTCTCACTCCCTCAAAGCCTTCTGCTTCGGCAGGTACACGTCTTCCTTACCCCACTGGAGATTATGCTACGCCACCCGACACTGTTATTCTTTCGCAAGGACCGTTCTCCCCAACTAACTCGCCGCCCTCTTCTCTCAATGCCAAGGGCCGACATATGTCTATCTCAGGTCTCCCTACTCCTGGACTTGACCAAACCCCTGATGGAACCGGTCCATCAGGACTGCCCACTCGTGCAAGCAGCCCCCCATCTCTTCCTCGCCCTCCTTCTGGTGTTGGGCTCCGTCCGTCCAGCATAAGTCCCACCCCAAGGAAACGTTACACTGTCGCTCTCGGTGGACCCATCATGGCCCCCGACCGCGATCGCGAGCGGTCCACGATTCCTCGTACTACCAGTCAGTCGCGCGAACTTGACGGCGGATTCCTCTCTGCTTCTCCCGTTTCTACTACCATCTCATTAGATACCACGGATGAATCCGACTCTGGCGACAACGACGAGACCATCGGCAAAGCTGCCGCACGTCATTCAGGCTTGACGATACCCAAGTTCAGAGGACAAGAGAAGGGATCATCGCCGTCCATATCGCCGAGACCCTCACGTGCTCGTCCTCAGTCGATGTACAGCAGGCCTGCATCCTCTACCCAGAATCTACTCGCACCGGCCCCTATTACACCATTGAATACACGACTCCGTTCACAATCGACCGATAGATTTGGCTTCCCTCTCAATGGTAACGACGCCACGCCTGTGCCTACTACACCCACTTCTGGCAAATTCGTTGATCCGCTTGAAATGCGACGACGGACGCAGGAAGCCATAGCGAGCACCGCACCGCCTGCACCGAAGGTTATGCCTGGAAAGCCCAAGGTTCCCATTGGCCAGCTCGTTGCTTATTTCAATCAAGAGAAATGAAGATATACCTCTTTCACCTTTTTTCAAGCTGCTGTAACATTATGTTTTGCTTATCGTTTTTGATTCCCATGTCTGATATCTGTCATGTGCTTCATATGTTCTGTCGAGACGACTTCTTGTTGTATTGCCACGCATCTTGTTTGTAGGATGTTCACGATATAGTATGAACCTTCACGACTTCGTTTACGACCATTTCACGTTCATGTACATGTCATATCATAGCATTTACTTCCGTATGTCATATAACCCTCAACAAAACTCCCGAAATCGCAAAATAAGGTAAGGAGTGGTGATATGGACTACTGAAGAATTAAGTCAACGGCGCAGAAAATATCTTCCGTTGTCCCGCATTCTTATCCTCGAGTGGTGCCGCATTCGCAACCGTGACGGGTACTGATCCATCAACTTGTTTACGCTTTGCCTGCAGCAAGACAGCCCAGAAGATATCGATCACGTCCCAGAGGTCCGATTCCGATATACCTAACGAAACCATATTCATCCAGTACGCTTTGATTCTCCATAGGGATGCCGCAATGCGCCAAGGCGCAAGCGTCGCAGCGAGGTGTCTTGACCAGACATCCAAGGCGGCGGACCTCGTGTCATGCCTCAGCTGCTGTAGTGAAGCGGGCACCGGAATGTCTATGCTACGAAATATGAGCAAGGCTCTACGTGAGATGAAGTATTCGAGCAGGAATGGAAGTAATGAGGGGTACGGAACCCTGATGGCGAGTATCGGCAGGCGCATCACGTAAAGCCCGATGGACTTTTCGTGTTCTACAGGGCGGGTAGTTGTTGGTGGTAATGTGTCTTCATTAGGTATCGTCGTCTGCCTTAAGTAGGTCACTCTGGGCTGCGTCGGAGGCATTGGAGGGAGTTTGGCACAATACAAGGCGAGAGGTAACGCGTCTACGGGTATTATGGAAATTGGGCGAGGATGCTTGGAGATATTTGGACGAAGTAGGGGAGGATGTGTACAGGCCACGTAATGGGTGATCCCTGTAGTGATCATGTAATCGTCCATGACCACCTCCAGGTCTTTCGGTAGGACAATATAGGGAGGTTCGGCAGCCACACACTGCACGACGGGCCAGTGCCTTGAATATTACGTCAATGATGCCGCTTGGACGATCGTGTATAGAACTCACTTTGGATCAGTAGAAGGTAGAGTTAACTTGAGAGTGCGTATTGAAATGCCCTTCAAATGCGGCGCCAAATTTTCGATGGTGGCTATGCTGACCTCCGGGATATAAGGCCTGCAAAGGGGCCCTCGATAAAGGAATTCCTCTGCGTAGAATTGTTGGATCTTCTCCAGTGTCCAATCAGGTTCAACATTTCGAGAGTATGCTATCCACGGGTGGGGTGGCATTAGGACATCCGCCGTAGGGACATTACGTGGAAAACGTATAGATATCTTGCGTCGTATGACACGGCGTGCTCTAATAGCTCCTGTGGGGGACCTGTGGATCATGAACAGACGGATTCGTCTGTTATGTTGACGCCGTTGAAGAGAGTACTTCGGCGGCAGACAAGCGCTGATAACAGTACGGGGATTCCTGATCATGGAGAGCGAAGTGAGAAGATATAGTGAGCTATAAGTATATGGCTGCAGACAGCACAAGGTATCAGAACCAATGGCGCGTATGCACCAGAACACAGGCAAACGAATCCTAAGTTAACGCAGTGCCTTTGATATATATCCCGGGCCTGGCGGCTACGAGGCAAAGCGGGACCCACGAACGCAAACACAACCCTTTCCAGGAGCGCAAAGATATCAAGATTCCAATGCTATTGTCCTGGATCGGTACCTGTTGCAACTATCAATGCTTCCGGACAAGTTGTGATATCTTCAGGTTGTTCTCTCCGAGATAGAAGAAATGAGGTGACAATGGTGCTTACAGGAACCCAATCTAGGGCAACACCTGCTGGACGGCTGCATACTTGCTAGGAGTGAACCGCTCTACTATAAACAATACTCAGCTCGGTAGCACTGTCTTGCTTCTTCATGGATGGTCGACCGCATTGCGTTCCAATGAAGGGTTCCTCGCGAGGTCCAGGAACGACGCAGTCTTCCCGAGGCGTAACATATTTGATAAGCTGATGCATAGTGAGGTTCAATCCGTACATCGACAAACAATATCTTTGCCCTGCAAGTTGTTGACCTCGGAGTGGCTTGGAGGAGCAGAGAATGAGGCGAGCCTCAAGAGTCGAAGCAAGTTCACCTCGCCATAGCGACGTTCGATCAGTCAGAGTCCTACATCGCATACTAAACCAACACCTACTTGTACTCTGTTGTTTTACCTATGAAGGGCGTTATCGGACAAAAATACCGGTCTCGTAGGCGCGCACCTGAACTCACGCGTGTTCTCTCATATGCCGCCACATATGCACCTTCATGTCCATCATGCGCTATTTACACACATCTATTCCCATTATACCCCTCATTCTCGCATACGTGAACTTGAATCAACTTGGTAGATGTCACAAAATGACATTCCATGGTATTGATGTGAATATAGACGCATATATTCACATTTTATCTCTATTCCCAATAATGCACGTTTATTGACATAAATCTTCATATTTCTGCCATGAAATCCTATGCGATGTGTCTATCCGCGCACCCGAATATGCAATGTGTCAATGCAAATTATTCTGAGACCCTTTTCGTATTCGTGAGCATCTCATTTGTATTGGTGCTGAGCTCAACTCACATTTGTTTCAGTTCCGCTTATGGATTTTGGCCAAGAATAGCGAAGCCGCTTTTTTGGACTTTGGGAGACCTGCAGGCTTGTCTCCTTCGGCCTTTGCCTCCGGAGTTTTCTTCGTCTCGTTTGCTCTCCTTCCGGTCTCCAGCCCCCCTCCCCCCGGTGCTCTTCACGCTCTAGCAATCACCTTCGCTTGCCCTCAGGCTCTTGCTCACAGTCATTTCTGTCTCATATACTCATATATGTCTAACTCGTACCTGCAGCCTCGCTTCAAATGCATGGCACAGCATTGTCTGTGCATGTTTGCACTCTTTACCAACCAAAATGGACAGTTCTGTCCGGTGAGTAATACGCTCACTTCAACCGAGTTCTTGATGCTGATCTATATCAGATTCCCAGTGAACCCACAGAAATTTGTGTCCAACAGGGATGCCGTCATCCCTGGTATGTTCATGATTTATCTCAAAATCTTGTTGCTCCTACCTCTTCCGCACCTCCTCCTTCATTCTCAACTACCCCTTCCGGCCCTGGTTCAATGTTACTTCCACCGCCTCCTACAGCCGCCTCCTTAAATCCTTCCTTGGCATCGTCTGCTCCGCCACCTATCACAGCCTTCAATGCTTCCACATTCGATTTGCCCGTTGTTCGCCACTCTCGTACTGCTGGCCAGTCTTCCCGTACTGCCGAGGACAACAGGCAGACCAGCATGAAGCGTCAGCGAGACACTGCCATGTCGGGCACTCGGCGCTCCTATCCTTCTGGAGGGTCTCAATTCCGCAGCGGTGCCGATCGAGAGTCGAGTACGATGGAGAGTGGAAGTAGTATAGGTTCATCGGCAGCTTTTGATATAATGATCTGGCCCTCTCCTGTACGTCACCCTTATTCACCCTTTTATAGTGAGCAGTCGGCATAGTTCTTGATCTAATTCACTGTACTACTTTTCCAGGTTGTCGATCCAGAGCGCTACGAAGACCTCCCTCCCTCACTCCTCTTTCGTTCTCTCTTTCTCTCTCCTGATGAGTTTTCCCGACTCTATCGTCTTCTCAAATTCCATAATCTTGTTGTTCGTGTTCATCCTCCCAATAACGCTTCTGTCTCCTTGTTTGCCACCTTGAAGACAACTATTGCGGCACACACCACAACCCACAATATCCATGTCTTCGATCCTCCTTCATATGTCGACCCTGCCCAATTTGACAGCTACCACTTCTGTTTCTTGCAGAGGGGTGAACGTCACAACAAAAAGGCGCAGTATGCATTCACACCATGCGAGGGTCTCAACGAGCATCTGTTCACTTTAGATACTATCCGCAAGCGGGGTATCGACAAAAAGTTTCCCCATCCTGGAGAACTCAACGTTCCTATCTTAATCATGGGTATGTGTTCACATTCACGTATAGATTGCTTATATAGGTTTATCTGATTTCGTCTATTTTCTACGATTTTCTATATTTTAGCTCCCGCATGGGCTCCACTTCTGTTGTCTATATCTCCGTTTTTGCCTTCAGAGTCGTCCAATCGTCCGCATATGTGCTTTATGGAGCGAATGGCCAGTGCCCCATCAGCTAAGGTTATTGGAATTCTCAAGGAGTCCACCGATGAAGAAGTAACTTGTTATGCTTCTCCTTGGTGTCCGTCGGGTTTAGAGGATCTGCTCCAGTCTGGCAATCTATCAAACTCTGGCACTGCGTTGTCTGCGTCTGGCGAGACCTCTTATCGTATTGCCACCAATCCTGATTTGAATGTAAGTACATACACGCATATGTCATTTTTTAACGTGCTCATGTCAGAATCTTATGTCAGACTTTCTTATCTCCTCCTGCTCCTTGGAATCTCCCACCTCTGTCTCCATTTCCATCGTCGACTCCATTCTTCCCTGAAGATCAAGACGATCATATTGGACGGCTATCACCTCTGAGCTCTACTCAAGACATTGGTCAATCGGAGCGCTCACACCTCACTACTCAATCACTTGATCCACTCTTTGCCACCTCTCCAATACAGCCTACTCTGTCTTCGTTGCCATCTCGTATGGCTTCATCATCTCGGCTTCTGCCTCCATCCCGACTATCACTGTCATCTCAACAACCTCCGCTTGTGTCTCGACCTCCTTCAAGTTCCCGACTCCCACTTCCACCGCAGTTTTCTGCACCTACCACTCCAGCCCCTGTAAAGGTTTACATCCCCCTTATTCCTGGTATAAACTGTGCCCTCATCGAGGATCTCGTTCAATGGAAACACCTATTCGCATACTCAATGGATCGATACTCTCAAATACGTATCGACTCAGATCCTATCATGCTTCAGGCTGATACTACTGCTCATGGTGCCGAAGCTGTGTTTGATATCCTCATACAGTTATCAATGCCGAAAGGCTCTCAACCTACTTATTGGAACACTCCGTTAGCAGTTTTATCTGATGAACGCTACTATCAGCCTCCTGTTGGCGTCAAAATCAACTCCACGCGCCTTGATGTTATGTCCTTCTTTGGCTATAGCGTATCCTATCAAATGTACGTATATGTAGCTATGCTGACTTCATCGTACTTCTTACTCACACTTACTCTAGTGATTGGACACCAGGACCTGGCGTTGAAGCCGCAATCCTACATGAGGCAATTGATCAAATGTTCTCTCGTCATCGTTTATGGCTAGTATGCGGAAGCTTCAAACAGCCCAAGATTTCAGGACTGCCGCGTCTCACAGAAAAAGAACGATTTGAATGGGAAGCGGTTGGCCGTCTGCTTGCGATCTATCTTGGACGTTATGCCACTGGACCTCCTGGTGTATCTCCATTTTTGGTTGCGCTTCTTGTATACGGCGCTGCCAATCGTCCATCACAAATCTTTCCTTTGTTGACTGAGGACATCATCGGTGCATTTGACCCACCTCTGGCCAGAATACTTCATCCATGGCTTGTCCTGGTACCATCTGATATGATCCCTCCGTATTCTGGACAAACGGCAACACATCCGGTATGGAACTTTGTAGTTAACCATGCCAATTTTGACGTACGTCACTGCAATTATCACTGTGATTATAAAATATTATACATACTCATATCTTCGTCAAGGCGCTCCAAGTTCCTGCTATATCTCGCACACCAGAGCAACATGCCAATTTTACTGCTTCATTTGTCTCTAAGGTTTTATTCAGCCACTCCGATCCGCTCTCTACTCCAGAGTATCAAGCGTTATGCCATGGATTTAACCTCCAGTTTCCGCCTGAGGCCAATATGGAGGAGGCTTGCTTCGTTGATGTGCGTCTTTGATCCTTGATAGGCTGTGGAGAACACGTTCTAATGAAGTGACTTGTCACTCTCAGCTCTTTCTTTCAGACGAACTTGACCTGTCATTGGGACAGGAACAGCAAGAAGGTGGACCATTGCTAGATCGCCAACCGTTCTGGCTGCTATGTCAGATGTTCAACCGTCAAGTCACTACTCAAGAAGACGTTATTCACCATCTTAAATTTACACGGTTGGCCCCTCACATAGGCGATCCTCCCGAGGTTGTCAAGCACGAGGAACTATGTCAGGACGTCTTTGAAATGCTTTTCTTGCGGTATCTTAAAGCACAGGGTCATCCTCGTGGTGAAGATATGCAATCAGCCTTCAATTTGTCACCCCAAGACATGCTGCTCGTCCAGAACAGTGCAACCCTCCGGAGTTTCACCTTCCTACAGGCTGCTACTAGTTCCCCGCTTTTGCCCGTAGATGACGACTGGAAGATTGAGGTAAGTCTGACCGTTCAGTTGCTCGAATCACTTATAACATACCACATATCTTTAATTTAGATACGATTTGTCCGTGAGATTGTATCTGCATCAACATTTCTTAGATATAAACAAGAGAAGGCTCTTGGCCATCGAACATCAGTATATCATCAAGCCACAGTATGTAAATATCTTATCACTGCAACACTTCTCTTCACACCTTGCTTTTCGGTTTTCGTTCTAGAACCGGGAGCCTTGCCTCAGAATTCGTTCCTGTAGCCATATGGTTGAAGTCACCATCAACATCGGCCTACATATGCTAATGATGCGCATTCAAGATCCTAACTCTACTGGCGATCAGGAGACCACGTACTTTGATCGTTGGATTCACTCTCAATTTCTCAACGCATCCAAAGAATTTAATGCCATTTAAGGCTTCTGTGTACGTAGAAGGATGCAGAAGTAGAAGGATGGACTAAAGAGGTAGAGACTAGAGACTAGTACTAGTCATGACTCCTAGTTAGGTCTAGTTGTCGTGCGCAAGCCGTAGAACAATTCTGCAGGATATTGCTGTAAGTTACTGTGAGAGGCGCTCGTCAGACGCTTACTGCTCTGACCTCGGACGACAGGACAGGCAGACACAATGCACAACGTATGTACACCGTACACATATACACGGTGGTTGGTTGTTGTGGATGCAGGAGTTCCTGCTGAGGGATAGGAATCAGTGAGAGGAAGACAGGGCGGTTGAGTGACAACGTACCCCAGGTTCTCGCATTCCCAGCACTATATTGTCGAGCACCCTGTAGAATCATGCAACCACCGCCATCTTCCACTCTTCCACCTCCATACCTCCTCGCTCTATACTCCTCATGCTCGTGGGTGGCGCGGGGAGGCCCGTGAGGTGGTTGATTGCATTGAGCAGGATGAGGAAGAGGTCAGAGCGGAGAAGAATGGGTGCGTCACGCCGCCGATGGAGTACACCCTACAGCTCCGTTGTTGCCGTGCGCGCCATCTGTTCGGAGAAGATGTTGTATTCGCACCCGGTATTCGCGCGTGCCCGGCGGTGAACCCCTCAGAGTTGACGACGAGGAGCGGGTGTGAGGGGACACCCACAGTTCGAGCCCTACACGATGAATTCTATGAGCACAGATGAACACATATGGTGCAGTATGATGCAAATAGACGCACACTGTACGTCAGGGTCAAGATAATGATTGAGGCAAAGTCTATAGGCTGCTTGGACAAGGCAGCTAGCTACCAGATTATTGTTTGTTCAGATCGCTCGCCTGATTATGCGCTTTGAACACTTACAGCTGCGCTGCCTCCTAGCGAATGCCCCGTCTACTGGTGTCCACGAACCGCCACGCCGCCGCCGCTCGTGGTCGAACTCCGGTACGCTGCCCGACTTCGACGCCAGTGTATCACCTTTACTCCACGTCGATGGCCGCTTCCACCTCTGCTAGCCCCGCTATCCCTCCATCTCTGCTATCTGAACGTTTTATCTGCTCGTGGTGTAGCTTTGTGTCATCTGTCGACTGCTCTTCCGACTCCAGCCAGCTGTAAACATTGATCAGTGTAGTTCATAGAAATCGACATGAACCCTAATTCACACGTACAACAAACCGCCCCACTGCACCCAATCCGTGGCTCGCCAGAGTACATGGGATGTGAGCAGCCCACAGCATGGCTGAAGATCATTGCCAATGGCTGCCCTGAGGCATCAAGATGTGCGCCGAGCACTGCAAGGGGAGTGTCCTTTGAAGCAGGAAAAATTGTGCCGTAGATGGCGGCTGCTGCGACTGGGTCCAGTTCCTAAACTCGTGAAGAGTACAAAAAGACGTACTTACATACATGCGACCATCTGATACCACATGTTTGGCATCCGTTTCGCCATCTTCAGAAACCCAATCTAGTACCTAATAATACGCTGAAGCTATAAATACAGTTCGATTAACCCATGGCGTAACGTACAAAACGAGATGAAAGCCAGAAACACCGGCGATGTAGTGTGCTGCATGCAAACGTCTCTCCACAGTCCTAAGGCCAGAAATGTTGTCTATGTAGTGTTGCGCGCCGCCTTCAACGCGCAGATCTCCTCCAGAGTCGGCCATGGGTGCTGGAAACCACTCGCCCCGGGACTGGTTTCGTTGAGCACGGAGGCATAGCGGTGGTCCGGCACCGTCATTGACGCAGCGGAGTGCGGCCGTTCGGGTGCGTCCAGGACGCGATCTTGCGTCGCGTCGAAAGTGTTCTCGTCGAACATATCCGGGCTCTCCACACAATCCTGCTCTTCCAACGACGAACGCTACATCCCTTCTTCGACCTGCTGCAATAACGACGGCCCCTTTCCCTGCCCTAACCCCGACCCCGCTCCCATCCCCATTCCTGACCCCGATCCTATTCCTGACCCCGACCCACTACCAGACTCCTCCACCCAAAACCTCCTCCCCCCACCCGCCCCACTCTCCTCGCTCATCGGCGAGCTCGTCGCCGAATGCGCCATCAGCCGCAGCTCCGCGCGCACGTCCGTGTCCAGGTGCAGGTCCGGCCGCAGGATCCCGTGCCGGTCGCACACCCACTTTGCTTTTGCGCGGATGTTCGCTGCGCGTGAGTTCGGAGTGGGCGGGGGGTGTGGGTAGAAGTGGGCGTGGTTGAGAAGGCGGTGCCGGCGGTGGTGGTGGGGGAAGAGGAAGGAAGCGGGGAAGGTTTGGGTGGAGAGAGGCGGGAGGCCCGAGGGGAGAGGCATGCCTAGTACAGAATTCATATTCATACTCATATTCAAGAACGGCGGCAAGCGTCCATTTGCATGCGCCTGAGCCTGAGCCTGAGCCTGAGCATGATACCCAGGCGCCACCGCGCTGAAATTCCACAAAGCACCAGGCAAGAACGCGCTCCCGACAGGGACACTCGCACTGCCCATCCCCCGCGCGTTCTGCAGCTCCTGCATGAGCGCGTCGACCTGCGCGACTGTCGGTGCCGATACCGGGTGTCCTTGTCCCTGCCCTTGTCCTTGTGCAAATCCTTGACCGTGTCCGTGAAACGCAAACGGCGCCTGCCCACTTGCATTCATACTCATAGGCACCGCAGCGCTGCTCACCGGCACAGGCACCGCGATGACCTGCAGTCTGACCGGCGCCGGCGCAGGCACGTCCTGTTCGTCGACATGCATGCCCCCAATATTGCCAGTGATGAGAGCCGACGCCGGGTGCGAGCGCGTGCTCAACGCAGACAACGGCGTCGACGTCCTGCTCGCGCGCGCCGACACAGGCGCAGAGGCACAGGCAGTATTCTCATAAACGGTCAAAGATGGGACGGTCGGGCGGGGCCGCGAGGGGAGCTCGTGGAGGGGCGTGGTGGGCTTCGCGGGGAGCTCGTGTCTGATGCTGGTGGCGCTGGTGTTGGCATCGTCGTCTTGCGCGAACGATTGTGCAGCGGCAGCGTCGTTCTTGCTTCTATCTCTCCCGCCTCGCTTCCTGCGCCTCGACCTTGCCGTCTCGCTCCTTTGTCTTCTCGCTTGGAGACGGGGAGTTCGGTGCAAGCGCCCAGTTTGGCTGGGAAGATGTGTGCGCAGCTAAGTCCTTCTCTTTCGTGGGCCATGTGGGGGGTATTTCCCAGTACTCGTTAGCCGGCATGATGTGCGGGGCTGGCGGCAAGTATGCGAATGAGCTGCAGGGGAGCAACGCTGCTGCTGCTCGCTGGCAAGCGTGGAATCTTGTCAGGGCCATTGGCGTCGCCCCGTTTGCGCGGAGAACCTCTACAGCAACCCCACGGAGTGCAGGCGGATTAAGCATGCCTTGATCGTGCACCTAGTTCCGAGTTCTGGCCCATGGTGCCGATCAGGAATGTTTCACCCGTGAAGACCCGGTTGTCCCTGCTCCTCTTGACACACGGCCTGCTTCTTCAGCAGCGTCGTCGTCTGTGTCGTGGTATCGGCCGTGCTGGCATTCATGTTTCTTCAACAGCGTGAGCACTACGCGTGCGCCCACTCGTTCGCTTCGGCAACGCGGATACGGCAGTAACAGGCGTGCCTTGGTTTTGATACCCTGTGGTGGGAAAGCTGCAGGCAGAGGCATATCGGACGAGAGGTTGAGGTTGAGGTTGAAGGCGCAGATACAGACTCAGCCGGAAGGCTAGCCACCGCCGCTGGTATCTGGGCGAGATTTCGCGACTGCGGTGCTTTTCTTACCTCGTAGAGGTGCGGATATGCTGGAGAGTGGGGCGGATATGCTGGAGAGTGGGGCGGATATGCTGGAGAGTGGGGCGGATATGCTGGAGAGTGGGGCGGATATGCTGGAGAGTGGGGCGGATATGCTGGAGAGTGGGGCGTTGTTGAAGGCTTGCAGGCGCTCCGTATGTGCTCTGCGCGTTGCCTGCGACGGGCCTGCGGGTGTTGTGTGTTTCACCAAATCGTAGCGAGCTTTGTACTACCGTAGTCTTCAGTATGAGCATATTGTAGCCGATATTTCTACATACCTCGAGAAAAACATTCGATTTATCTTGCCTGGCTTCCTTCGGATCGTACGAAAGGAGTGATACAGACTTCTCAAATAAACGCCTCGCGAACCTAAACAATTATGAGGAGCCGACAGTGAGAGTGCATTCGAGGGCGTACCAAGTTGTCATGCTTGTCCAACACGCGCTGCACCTCTCTCTGCTTCTCTTCTATCAGCCTCGCCCGCCTCTCTTCCACCAGCTCCTGCGTTAAAACCACACCTATTCTCGAGGCTTTCCGAAGCCCGCCAGCTCCGCGAGTGTGTTGTGCATGTGCGAGATGCGCCGAGGTCTTTGTTTGGCCTGCAGGGCTCATGCTGCCGTCCGGAAGTCCATAGGGCTCGCGTAAAGCGTGGCACGGGTGAGGTGATCTCCTCGTGAGGGAAAAGAAGTGGCCATATAGTTGGAAGATGGCACATCTGCTTGAGATCGACACCGTCACCAAGCTTCACGGTCCTCGTATTCAACATGCGGCTAGTCGGGAATGCCAATTTCGACTTCACGAACGAAACGTCTCAGCGTGGGATCAATTGAGTTGGGACGGTTTGTCGCGGCCATAGCGAGAGCATTCGAACGGGCGTTCAAGGCGTCCATGGGGGTCAGCAGCTGCGGCACAACACGACGCTCGACCTCTCCATTTGTTTGTTGAAGAGCGCGGATGGTAGCTGGTGAGTTCTTCTCCGCCTCCTCGAATGCCTTCCGTAGATTGCTCTCACACTCTCCGGCCGTCTTGGGAATGATCTCCGGACCGTTGATTAGGAAGAAGAATGTGCCTGTCTCATCGCGACCGCTCGTGCCATGAGTATCTTACCAGTACCAGGAGGACCGAACCATTCGACGGGGATGGGGTGGGCGACAGCAATTGATGAGCAGCTGCGCGGCCGCGTTGGGTTTGTTGGTGGAGCTGACGGCGAGTGCGGCCCCCCACCTGGGCCTTCTTCGATAGCGAGTAGTTCATCTGGAAAAAGGCACTTTGTCAATTGAGGTCA